>OZ023166.1:1432948-1455301 GCA_963678695.2 Diplodus puntazzo
CCACTTAAACCTCCTCGGAGTTCATTTAAGTCAAAGTCATTAAGAACTTACACTGAAATACACTGAAAGGATCAAAAGTAAAAGTACTCGTTCCACAGAAAATTGTTCCTGCTGACTGATATCTGTTTCTGTGTGACATCATCATCATCATCATCATCATCATCATCATCATCATAGCTGCTGCAGGTGAACGGTGCTGTAAGAACCCAAAAGTCAAACAGTCAAATAAAAGTCTTAAAGTATGTGATATTAAATGTACTGAGGTATCAAAGTATCAGTAAAGTAACTGATCCATATATTTACATGTGTGTATAAACTGTATACTGTGAGTCAGCTGATCATCACAAACACTGTTTTGATCTGATTGATGAGAAAATCAATTCATTTAAAAATGTGATACTTAGTAACTAGTAACTAAAGTGAACAGCAAAGCAAATACATGCAGTGTAGTGTAGTGTAGTGCATGTTGGAACATTTAGATGTAAATTGTTAGTTTGGGAGAGAAAATGAAGCTGCAGAAGACAAAGAAGGCGACACTGACACATCAGAGGACAACAGACACACTTAGAATCATCACATTTATTGATTATTGATTTCTCCATCTTTCAGTGGGAGCCCACAGGACAATAACATGTCAGCACACATCAGCATGAGGAGACATTAAACATTATTCAGATCGTCTTAAAGGTTTTAAATGTCCAATAAAAAGAAAATAGTAGATAAACATGTTAAAATAAGCAGGAAGCTGATGAGCCAGTGTAAAAAGTCAGCTATGTAAACTGGGAACAATGAAACAGATTCAAACATTTATGTTAAAAAGACAAAAATAAAGACTTTGATGATCAGGTTGCATTGGAGCAGATTGTTCTGTTAGTTCAGCACTTCAACATTTATCACAACATGATGTCAATGTTTTGATTTGTTCTCTTCAGCATCAGATTTGTTTCTACATGTGTGTTCACATCATCACAGCAGAACTGCTCTCTTCATGTTTCTCACAGCGTCACACATTACAGTGACTGAGCTTCACTGTGAGAGCAGACGACAGCTGAAGGCTGCTGGTTACTTTAAATACCATTAATTAAGATAGTGAACGTGGTCGACGTTACACCTGCTGAACAAATAATATAGTAGATAAACATGTTAAAATAAGCAGGAAGCTGATGAGCCAGTGTAAAAACTCAACTATGTAAACTGGTTACAATGAAACAGATTCAAACATTTATGTTAAAAACACAAAAATAATGGGGCGGCTGTAGCTCAGTGGGTAGAGCTGGTGGACTAGTGATCGGAAGGTCGCTGGTTCCCCTGGGGGCGGAACTGAGCTACATGTCGAAGTATCCTTGAGCAAGATACTGAACCCCAAAATTACTCCTGATGTGCAAATGGTACCTTGTGTGGCTGCCATCAGCCATTAGTAAGGGTCCTGCGATGAGCTGGCGACTCATCCAGGGTGTACCCTGGCCTTCGCCCATAGAGATAACTGGATTTGGCCCCAGTAACCCCCGCGACCCCTCGAAAAAGGGCGATAAAAGCGGAAACATACCAAACAAGCGGAAGAAAATGAAACGAAAAAACACTTTCATGATGCATTGGAGACTGTTCTATTAGTACAACATGATGTTGTTCAAACTACTGATCAGGTCGCACCATTAAAACTGAAGAAATGTCTGTAAAGACTTCAGTGATGTTTAAAACTCTGTCCATGCGATCATTCATGGAGTTGACCTGAAGTGCATTTCTTAGTCTGACTGGGAAGCAACATGAGCTCTTTCTTAGTCTTTGCTGGTCTTAGAACCGGTCTCATCTTTGTCTGGGTTGGTATCGACTCCGCCTCTTCTTGGTCTGGGTCAGTTTCGGCTCAGTCTCATCTTGGTCTCTATCAGACACCAACAGTTTTCTTTTGGTTGGTGTTGTTCCCTGTTTGTCTCTGCAAACATGCTGGAGGTCGGTAGATGGAATCTGGAGAAATGTCTCTCCTCTCTCTACTTTAGCCATGAACTCTGCTTGTTCCCTCATGGCTGTCAGGTGCTGAACTCGTTGCTTCCAGCCTGGTTTACCCTCAGATTTCTCTCCCTCTATAAGAAGGTCAATGTACTCTGGAGTGGAGAGAGGATTTGGCTTCAGTGCGATATCTTTCAGTCTGTTTAAACAGTTAGCAGTGTACGCCATCAGTTTCCCCACATCAGCCTTCAAATGATCAAATACAGAGTTCAGTTTGTCACACAATGCCTGAACAGGTGCCTTAGCATCTTTCGCTTCTAGGTACTTTTCTTTCAGCTCTTTCACTGTTTGTTTTTCTTTAACTTCCTGATACTCCCATCTGTACTTCTGATTAAAATGTACACTCCAATGACATTTGCCTGTACACACAGTACAGTTTCCATCTGATCCCATTGCAAGACAGCCTGCTTTATCTGCATCATTGGGTATTCCACAGGGATAATGACAGGTAAAATGACACTGCTGACAGTTGGTGAGGTACTCTCCAGTACCTGCAATATTTATTTTTTCAGGCTTCGTGACCGTGACTTCAATCTCAAAGTTCTCATTCCTGCTGATCTCTGCCTCGTGATCTTTCAGTTTCTCTTTTGTCTCTTTTATCTCCTCAAGCTTCGCTAACCCAACTTTAACCTGCTTCTGCAAATTTTCAACTGAATTCTCGAGCTGCTGTCTCTCTCTGAGGACCTCCTTTGTCAGTGTCAAGCTTTTGGTTTCTATCACATTCAAAGCATCAAAGAACATCTCCATGCTGTTGGCCCCCATGTCC
This sequence comes from Diplodus puntazzo, assembly GCA_963678695.2. Lineage (NCBI taxonomy): Eukaryota > Metazoa > Chordata > Actinopteri > Spariformes > Sparidae > Diplodus > Diplodus puntazzo. The sequence continues at coordinate 1,435,719 of OZ023166.1, forward strand.
CAAAACATCTGATCAAAGCTTCCATATTTACTCCTGCTGCCTGCTGCAGATGACTTGTTGTCTGCAAACAAGGCTGAATTATTGAATTTGAAGTGAAGTGGCAGCCCGTCTTCTGTTTTAGGACATGGGACACCTGAAGCTTTGATCGCCTCTATAACTGGTGGAAGCTGGCCGTCTGCAAATGTCACCAGAACTCTGATGTTTTCTGCCACATCTTTGCCAAAGATTGAGAGCACAGAGTCAAACACATATTTCTGTGATGGTGTGAGTCGAGCTAAAGCAGCCTGAGCTACGAAACACACAGCATCAATGTCACTGACACCACGCTGATCAGAGAATAGATTACGCAGCTGTTCTGTGATCTCCTTGTCTCTCTTTATGCCTCCTGTATCTCCAAATCCTGGAGTGTCAACGATGGTCAGTGAGTAGTCTATTTTAAACCCCTGCTGATGGTTGATCTTGTACACAGTGACTTCAGAAGTCTGGCTGTGAGCTTGTGATTTTGATGGATCCTCATCAACTAATTTAAACCGATATGAATCCTTCCATTCAACACCCAGAATGTAGTTGATCATCCCATTGATGAGAGTTGATTTTCCAGCTCCGGTTGCTCCGAGAACCATGATGGTGCGATTGTGTTTGAAAGACTCTTTCCCAAAACTAAAACGCCTGCACCCTGCAACCCTCAGTCTTTCTTCTTCCAGGGGAACTTTATAAACAGGGAGACGACCTGACTGGTGTTTCAGCAGACTGCTTTTGTTTTTAACAGCATCAGCAAGTCGTTCTTTCACAACAAAGACAGAAGAGATGCTTTCTTTGCTTCTTCCAACTTCACCACAATCACATCTGACCCTGACGACATATTCTGTCTCTGGCTGAAGCCCTGAAATGATCGTGTTTTCAGTCCTTGGCATCTTTTGGTTCCATTGGAGATCTTCCTCTTTCACCCTGCTGTCTGTTTTGGCGTACTCCACGATGTAGCTCAGGATCTGGACATCTTGTCCGAGTTCTGCAGGTTTGTCCCAGCTAACTGATATCTCACTTGAGTTTGGTTCAACTTGAGGTTTTCCAGGAGGGCTGCAAGGTAAAGTTTTAATGGAACCACTGAGTTCGTTGGCTGGTCCAACACCTACTGAGGTCACTGCTCTGCATCTGAACTTGTACTCTGTGTTTGGACTCAGATCGCTCACTGTGACTTCTTCAGCTGCTGCTGCCGTCTTTTCTTTCCATCCATCCTGTCCACTGACACAGTACTCAACAGAGTAGGAGGTGATGTTCTCTGCTCCAGACTTTGCTGGAGAAATCTTCAGCGTCACACTGTTGTGGTTTGTGTCTGTGACTGTTAATGTTTCAGGCTTTGAAGGAGGCTCAAAGTTCTCAGTGACAGAGAAGCCGTCTTTATAAAGGTAGATGCTTGAACCTTTCTGTGTCTTGTCTGTTAAACCAACTGCCAAGAACTTTATGTTCTTGTTCTCCTTGTTGGCCTCTGCAAAGTCACTGAAGAGTTTTGCTTTACTCCTCATTTTATCTGCTACTTCCTTTAAAAGGTACCATTGTTCCTTCTCTACATCATGAGTACGAGACCCTCGAGCTTCATCTGGTTTGGTTGTTCCTTTTAAGTACTCTGATAAAGTTGAGAGGTACGGTTCATCACTTCCCAGTGAGGTGAAAACAAAACACACAGCATGACTTTCCTTGTTCAGGTCTGTTTCAGATGAGACAATCTTAGTATTGTTCAACATGTCAGTGAAAGACTTTAAGGTGTGAATTTCTCTCTCTTTACAGTCCATCCACTTGTTCAGGTCTTTGCTGTTGAAAGGAGAAGAATGTCTCTTCTTCAGGATCTCTGCGAGCACAGCCTCTTCTTCTCCTCCTCCTCGGACTGATGGAAGTTTCTTTGCCAAGGTTTGTTGGAATTCCAGCTTGAACTCAGAGCACATCTCTTTAAAGGTTTTAATCTTTGTGCCAATCTGTGGGAACTGCTGTGCAGTGGTGGTTTTCAGTGCATCATTGCACCTCATCTCCAGCTCACTGAAGTCCTCCAGGACTCTCTGTGATTCCTGGACTAATCCTACGCTTATTTGATGGACGAGTTTCGCAGCGGAAGAATCTAAACTTGTCAGTGGCAACATCCAGACCTTCACTGGTACGGCGTTTTCTCCGTTAGCTCCCAGCAATGTTGGCAAACTCTGATAGACTTGTATTGCGTCCTGAAAGGATGTCGGCATTTTCTGAAGTGAAAAGTCTCCAAAGAATCTGCAAGAGAATTTTTCAACCTTTTCTCTGTCTTTGTCTTCCATTTTCAGTGAACCTTCACCCTCTATAGCAAGACAGGGAATTTTCTTGATCATCACCTTCAAGTTACCCTCAATGCCTTGATGATCTTCCTTTTCTGACACCTCACGGTCAAAGACAAAGAAGGCTTGTGCTCCATAAAGAACAGCTGTGACTACATGTGTAGCTAAGCCTTTATCAAAGACATCTGGATGCTTCATATTGCCTCGTCCAAGATGATCCATCGACAGTTCTTGGACCTTTGTGGTAGCTTCATACTTCAGTGTTACTCTGGCCTGATTATTGGAAGTCTTACTATCATTCAGGTATTTTGCAGATCCATCAACTTCAACCAGTCCCCCCAAGAAACTTGCTTTAAGAGAAGCTTCAACATTTAGTGCAGAAGATTTGTCCTCAATTGATTCAGAAGCAACTATCTTAAAGTCAGTCTTAGGTTCTGGTCTTTTTCTTGTGTGTTTTTCAAGGTCATCACAGTCCCACAGTGTCAAGCCTGCCAAAAAGAAAAGAAATAGTTAAACTACCTTTTATTTTTTAGGAAGGCTTGGAAAGGTTAGTTTTCATTGACGAATTTACAGTATTTGTTTTCCTTGTTTGTAACTTCTTCAAGTTCAGATTTACTTTTGAGACAGTAGCAGGAGTTGGAACTTATTACTGAGAACTTACAAAAATATTGTAATTAAGCCACATTTAGGAACCTTTACATGTGAATCCTTACCAGGAATGAGAGAATCACTGCGGCAGTCGTACAGCATCCCGAGGCTGAACGGTCGGCCGAGCGCTGCCACCTCCATTTCCGTCACTTCCGTTCCTGCCACCTCCACCTCTCTGCTGGCTTTAGAGCCCATGTCTTAGTCTAGACTAGAAAAAACAGAAAGTATGTTACTTTACTTCTAGGGCAGTACTGCTATCCAAACTGTTAGTCATCTGTCACCTTGTACAGTAGAGGTGTGGAAATTCCTTAATCAACTATGGGTGTACATTAAGATCACGTTATGCAGGAGGGAGGTAGATATCAGCAGCAAGTGAAAAAGGAAAAACACATATCAAAATTTGTGGGTTCTTTTACTAATCCAGTTTCCTCTGATTTCATTAGGGAAGCTCAGGCCAAAGACTTGAACTCTGAAATACTGGCAGAACCTTGGGAGGAGGCACTGTCTCGGTGTCCATTATTGCTCTATTAACTCACTTTATAGGTTAATTCAGTACAAGGTGCTGCACAGATTGCATTACTCAAAAACAAAGTTAAATGGGTATTTTCCCATCCGTATCCCCTGTATGTGATAAGTATCATATTGCTGGGGGTCACTAGCGTATCTTTTCTGGTTCTGTCCTAAATTGCACAATTTTTGGTCAACTATATTTGAGCAGTCAAAAGCCTACTCCAGAGTCATTCAGACTAACCATGACCAGGCCATCCTTGGATGCTCTGCTGAGACTTCTGATCTTCTGCACGGTAAGCAGGTTGCTCTGCACCTGGAGATGGTGGTAGCTAAGAAACGTATTCTCCCAACCTGGAAGTCTACCACTCCACCCACCTTTGCTCATTGGCTCAACGAGATATTATCAATTATTCAAAAGAAAAGACTGTGCCTGCTCAAACCCAATGAACAGAACAGATTTGAGATAATTTATGGACCCTTCCCAGCCCAGTGTCAGGTGTGATGGCTGACTCAACTTTTCACATGGTACTTACTTTACTTTAACTACTGCAATTAGGTTTTTTTCTGTAAGTCTCTATTTATGTAAATGTACAACTGTCTGTTTTTTTCTTTTTTTCCCCCTTTTCCTCTGTTTTCTTCTATGTTTGCCTGTTTCTCTGTTGTGGCATGTTTTGTACAGTATTGTAAATTTAAAAACTGTAAATAGAGTATAAAAAAACAACAAAAAAACACACACCCAGTATTCAGAGGGCATGTATCTGGGCACGTGTTAGACTTCAGAATTTGGTGGGAAAAATGAACTGGCCAAGACACAGGCTGAGTGTAACTTCTGACTTACAACAATCACCAACCACATTAGCCGTTTTCACCTGACGCCAACATCTGCAATCATAACGAATACGGCGAGTCTAACTAATCAGTCAAGATCTGAAGAGGCACTGTCAACTTTGCCGTCTAACTCACTGTGCAGCAGAGTGTTTGTGATGTTTGCCACATTCAGTATGTGTCTTGTCTTGTCTCAGAGCTTCCATGTGAAAACGACATGACAGCAGACAGCAGAGGAGGTCACACAGATACTGGTTTTTAAAAATGAAATTTTTATGTTGTGGCCTGTTGTAGTCTGAAAACTGTACAACTGTCCTGTAAGTTTTAAATTGTAAAAGATTGTTGTTTTTTCCTTTCAGCTCATCACAAGATGATTTGAGCCTCTCCACTCTGTGGAGCAGACGTGTTGGCTTAGCCGCTGCTAAGGGCGCTGGCCTCTTTGTCTTTGTCTCTCTCTCCCTCTCTTAAGTAACCCACATGTACATGTACACACACATTAGGGGTTACGCAAAAACACGTATAGATCATCTGAGCGACTTCTTGGAGACTTATGGTTAATAACCTCGCTATAACATTTGATACGTGTGCGAACTTGTGGGAACTCCCTTTTATATTTTACATATGCTTTGCGGTAGTACAGCTACCTTTCTGAAACGATATCTGTGTGATGCTTGAGTTCAGTGATGTGCATGGGGGGGGCAGTCGCCCCCCCTCGTGGCCCAATTGTTTAAAAAACGTGCGCTAAAATGCCCTTTTGGGAGCCAAAAAAGCATGCCAAAGTGCCCTCTTGGTTGGAAAAACACAGTAAACTGCCCCCTTGGCTGGTTAAAACATGATAAATTGCCCTCTTGGGAGCCAAAACGCGCTAAAGCGCTCTTCTTTTCGCCCCTGCCCTTCAAAAAGTCTGTGCACGCCACTGTCTGAGTTTGTGTGTATCCAAAAGTGCACATGAAGCCAGCGGTGTTGTAACCATTGCGTTGTACAAATTCTCGCCGTCCTTTCAATTGACTGCCTTTGGGTGACATATTCATGTCCAACATTTTTTAAATTCAAGATTCAGCAAACCAGAATCATAATTTATAAAATTGTGTTTGTACGTGACTTCAAGTTATGTTCCGCCATTTTGTAGTCCTTTCAACTGAACACTCCATGACGTCACCTTCCGAGGGATTGTGACCTTGTCTCTTTGACTACGACCGCCTATATGCAAGCATACGCGTTTCCTAGGACCAGCGGTGCTAGGGACCCTATTCTAATTGTAAAGATTTTTATTTATATTGCAATTTGGAGGGTTGGTCCAGACTCCTGCGAATATCTCAGACACAAAAAACTACATATATCCGCCTGCAGGGGGCGCTATAACCTAGGCCAACCCATTTTTGCCTATAACTCCCACACCGTGGGTCGCACTTTCAAAAACCCCAGATTCCCTGAATGGAGCTTAATCACTTTGCGATTGGCCACGCCCACTTTTGCCGAGAACGTTTTTTCGTAAAATCGCAAAAACTGGAAAACCTACTTTTTCGAACTCCTCCTTGGGATTTTGTCCGTTCTGCATGAAACTTGCCACGTACACAGTTCAGCTGGACCTGATCTAAAGTTATCAAAAGAATTTTGCTTGGTCAAAAAATGCGCAAATTATTAACGAACAAATTTCTGTAGCTAGCTATAAAAATGTAAACTGTTTGATATCTCGGTCTAACTAAATGCTATAAACACCATCACACAATTTGAGATCCTTGGTTGCCATGACACTGGGAAGGGATGAGCCGAATTTGGTGAACTTTGACCAGTAGGGGGCACTAAAAATATGAGAAGTTTATATCTCTTGAACGGCCACACCGATTTTTACGAAATTTGGTTGGTATGATGTAGGGCCAATCCTGAGGCCATATCTTGAAGATGGTCATGACTGCTCAATGTGGGCGTGGCTTATTACAAGATAAACAACAAACATTATTTTCAGCCAAACTATTACGCTGAGAGCTTTGAAATTTATATGGTACATAAAGAATAGCACACAGTTCTTCCATACCAAAAATTGCACATGTACTCCACTAGGTGGCGCTATAATGGATGCAATCTCGTTTTTGCCTGTAACTTCCACATTTTAAATAACACATTCGCAAACCTCACATCCATACGTTCCCTGAATAGAGCTGGGTTTTCTGACATAGGACACGCCCACTTCTGCTGCACATTTCGGTCGCTAAATCGCCACATATGCAAAACCTACTTTTTCAAACTCCTCCTTGGGATTTTGTCCTATCTGCGTGAAACTTGGCACGTCCACTCTTCAGCTGGACCTGATCTTAAGTTATCAAAAGAATTTTGCTTGGTCAAAAAATGCGGAAATTATTAACGAACAAATTTCTGTAGCTAGCTATAAAAATGGAAACTGTTCGATATCTCGGTCAAACTAAATGCTATTGACATCAAATTTGAGATCCTTGGTTGCCATGACACTGGGAAGGGATGAGCCGAATTTGGTGAATTTTGGCCACTAGGGGGCTCTTAAAAATATGGGAAGTTTGTATCTCTTGAACGGCTACACCGATTTTTTACAAAATTTGGTCGTATGATGTAGGGCCAATCCTGAGGCCATATCTTGAAGGTGGTCATGACTGGTTAATGTGGGCGTGGCTTATTACAACAAATCCAAATCGACACACATTCAGCCTTTTGCACTTGCGGTGCACTTCCCATTACAGCGAATACCACGGCTCAGACGTTGGCCTGTGTCCTCACTTTTGCCCCGAGCCCATCATCCTTTGGGGCCAACTTCTGTGGGCTCTGCGGTGCGCGATGGCGGAGGGGTGGGGTGGCTGTGGCCACCTCACGCTGAATCCTGGCCACCCTACTGGCCACCCTGGCCTGACCCCAACCAGTCATGCATCACCGCATCACAGCTGTCACTACTTTCCGGTGTGCCGAAGCTTTCATGCACTGCAACGGCACTACCGGACAGCTTAGATGCGCGCACATCCTCTCTTAACCCCCCTCTCTCCCCGGAGGAGAGTGCTACCCGCGGGCGCATGGTGCAGCGGCCAGGGTGAGACCGGCTGCGCTGGGAGGTCACAGTCTCCAAAAGAGCGGTGCATCAGACATCGGCTACCTGCCTCCGCAGCTCCGACAGCGCATCTCCCTCCGACCCTCAAGCAAGGTCGCCGGCGAGGCGCTTCCAGCTGCTGGAGGCGGGGACTGAGAAGCGTCCGGCGAGGGACAGCGGGTGGTCGGGGGCCGCTGCTTACCTGAGTCGTTTCAGAGAATTTTCTGAATCGATATTGAATTGGGAAAAAATACATTGCAATGCACTGGTGAATCGATGTTTTTACCCACCTCTACTATTGGATATGTGCAGGTGATTCTAACATAACTGCCAGTGTATGCTGTCTGATTGACTGGTGTGTCTCTACCTGCCAGAGAGTTAAAATGTGACTGAGCATGAACAGCAGACTGAACTTTTGACTGAGGCATACTGTTAGGGTTCTTTTTCAGTGCCAGCTGAAATAGCCTGGTCAGAGGGTTTTGATGCAGAGTTCAAATGTTTCTCTATGTAATATTAAGTGGAGAACCATTAATTATTAGTTTTATTCTAACAGCATTACAGACCATCAATAAAATGCAACAAAATATGCAACTGTTTTCTGCATTTGTACAGTAGCCCTTAAGCCTTGTATGCCTATGACTGGAAACACATCTCAATTTGTTCCTTGTTAGATCCTTATGTTGGCCCATTTTGCTGGCCATTATTCATATGTGTGTGTATAGCTTGAGGGTTTACGTTTAGGCTATAATAAAAACAACTGTTTTTGAGATTATGTCTGTGTATTCCTGATACACCAAGAGAATGAGCTCATAGTGATCTGAACAGCTGGACATCTCCCAAGTCCTCTCAGCACAGTACGCAGTGTTGTCTGTATATTGTGCTACATTTGTATAGTGTAATCTTCTTTGTTACTTTACTTGCTGGAATAAGGAAAAAAAAGGTAGATATACTGAATATTATTTGACCTTTTCCACCATTACATGCATTCCAAATATTGTGGAAGTGTGTGGTTTAGGTGCCCTAAATACCCCTATATTTCTTTGCCACCCCAGAATGATCACATAAACCATCCCGGCCACTCCACAGAAAATTTCCTGGCTCTGCCACTGGCGGTGCGCGGGGTGCAGGTCACGCGGGGGGCTTGGCCCCCGTTCATAACTGCTTGCAGTTCTAGTTATTAGAGCCCGAGCAGGTCATCGACCTGTGAGGTCCCTATTGAAATTGGAAAAATTATTCTTATTATTATTCTTCTGCGCTTTAACTGCAGTTTTGGAAGCCTGAACTAACCCCAAAACTCACCAAACTTGGAATATAAGTCACACCTGGTGAAAAATGTTATAATCTGTTGTTGTTGTGATTTTCCACCACTAGGTGGCGCTGTTATTAGTGTTATATAAGCAAGTGCAGTTTGGCTCACAACTCCCATATACTTTGTTGCATATTCAAAAACCTTACATCCACGCGTTCAGTGAATCTGCTGAATCTCCGCCTACCGTTTTTTTTTCGCTACGTCACGAAACGTCGAAAACCTACTTTTTCGAACTCCTCCCAGGCGATTTCACTGATTTGCAGGAAACTTGTCACACGGTATCTGTGGATCCTCCTGACAAAAAGTTATTAAAAGAATTTTGATAGGCAACACAATACTCAAGTTATTAAATATCAACTTCCTGCAGATTTGGTTCAAAACAGGAAGTGTTGCATATCTCCACATTGGTATGGTCTAATGACATGAAACTGCGGTTACTCCTTCGCCATAGGCCGTTGAGGCCCTGTGCAAAATTTCAGGCTATGACGACAAGGTGGCGCTCTTTAAACTGAGCTATTTTATATCTCCACATCCGTTCATCAGATCTCTGTGCCCACACCATAACACTTATGGAAATGAAATTCATAGAGGTGCTATGGAATAGCCCCTGTGACTCACACACCAAAAATGACCAGCAGGGGGCGCTATTTTCAATGCAAAGCGTTTTTGGCACATAACTCCCACATTATATGTAGCACATTGTTAAATCTTATATCTACGTGTTCCCTGAATTCAGCTGAATGGTGTGGTGTAGGCCAGACCCACTTTTGCTGTCATTTTCCATTCGCAAGACCGTGACAAATGAAAAACCTACTTTTTCGAACTCCTCCTAGACGATTTGACAGATTTGCACTAAACTTTGCATGTAGCATCTGTAGACCCACCGGACAAGAAGTTATCAAAAGAATTTTGCTTGTCCATAAAATGCGTGAAATATAAAACAACAAATTCCTGCAGATTGTGTTGAAAACAGACAATCTTGCATATCTTCATAAGACACTGTCAGATTATCATGTAAATGTTCACAATTGTGTTCCATGGCCTAATGGTGGTCTGTGTAAAATTTGGTGCAAATCGGCCAATAGGTGGCGCTTTGGTTGACGTCTAATTATTCTGAATGGAAAGTAAATGGGGAAATCTTCAAAGCATCAAGTCCTCGTAACTTCACCATATAATGTCCTATCTGCGCCAAATATCTCAAGAATGTAGAGGGAATCGCACTGCATATATCTGTGCATCAAAACTGTGTCATATCCATAGCGCCACACACTGGACACAGGAAGTCAGACATAAATCGTCTGAATGATATGATGTTTACTGCTTGATTTCTCCCCGTCGTGACATGCAAGTAACAGGTGAGCGTGCAGTCCGACGCGCGTGGACTGCGAGGGCCCGTTCATCACTGCTTGCAGTTTTAATGATTATTATTGTTGAACACTTGTTGTTCACTACGAGAAGACTGCGGCAGCCTACAAACACCCGCTATAAAGCAGCCAACATTAACAGAATCATTTAATCATTGTGTCTAGTATCAGAAGAAGGGTTCCGGTGGACAGCTGTTACAGATGCAGTCACGTTGCATATTGTTATGGTGCCCATATATACAGTGAAAAAGTCGGCAGTTCATCCACATGCTGAAAATGTTCGATCCCAGGTTGGTGCTACGAAGTCACAACGGGTCATGCCTAAAGCCAGAGTTGTGAAGACAGGCTTGTGTTCCTGGCCAAAAATGTGTAAGACAGCAAGCACACACCTCATGTCCTGTACATCTACCAACATGTCATGTTTACTATGCAATGCATGTTTAATTTAGTTAACATATCTTCAGGGATATAAAATACTTTTTGCAAAAAGGCACCTTTTGCAAAATAAAGTATTTAATAAAAGTTATGTTAACACTTTATCAATACCAATATGGAAACTAATCTGTTTTTATAACAACAAGCAATCTGACATGTTAAATTTATGTTTACAAAAGCATTTTATGAAAAGGGACACATTCTTTTCAAAAGGATGCACTTTCATTTATTTTTTCAAGTGAGTTTGAAGCTGCACAGTTTACAATGGCAGGGCAAATATGTTTAAAATCATAGCATTGAAAAAAATGAGATGCTTTTAATAATTTCTTTGTAATTTGAAGTTTGTTCTTGAGAAGGAAAAAAGATCGATTAAAATCGTAAATCGAGTTTGGTGTGAAAAAATCGGAGATTCAATTTTAAGGCCATATCGCCCAACCCAATAAAGTACATATCTATAGTCAGTCTGTTCCCTACCATAATTGCCGATCAGCGCAGCCTCAGTTTGGAGGATCAGAGAGCCGCTCCAGCCAGACGCTCAGCTTTGTACAGCAGTGAACGGGGTCCAGATGCAAAGTGAATTTTAACCACCTAAAACAAGGCCCACCCAAAAATCTGTATCAGTTCAAGTGTACGTTGTATAGAGAAAAGTCACACCACTTTACATCGCCGTCAGACCGCCCTTCCTTTTGGCACTACATTTTCTCAATCGTAGAACATCCGTATCCTTACGCATTAGCGCAAATGCACTTTCTGACCCAAACAGGTGATCTGCGAGCGGCGAAATACAGTGCGAGGCCCAGTTCCGTTAATACGTAGGGATACAGAGGTTCTAAATCAGAACGCTGATGTAGACAAGGCTGTTCTATATCACCTATACTATTTGCTATCAGCATTGAACCGCTGGCCCAGCTCATTAGGGATGATGGTCACATAAAGGGAGTCGTAATAAACAGGGAGGAGCATAAATTATTGCTCTATGCGGATGATGTAATACTATATTTGACAGAAGCTACATCAACAATACCACATTTAAAAAGGCTTATTTCCCAGTTTGGGAGCCTCAGTGTGGATTCAGATGGCCAAAAGAAGGTATCAAATACCTCAGAATACACGTCCCATAGACCCTCCAGAATCTGTATGACGCTAATTATAGTAAAATAATCTGGAGCATTAGTAATGATCTGGAACGATGGTCTTTGCTTCCTCTGTCTCCACATGGACGCATTGAAAGTATTCGCATGAATATTCTGCCCAGACTACTTAGAAGACCAATAGAAATTCCGAAACCCGTCTCAAAATTCATATGGCAAAAAAAGCACAGAAGAATGGAGGCCTCAAACTCCCAAATCTACAATATTATTTTTGGGCTGCACAAATGAAGCCAAGTGTGGATTCAGGATGAAACATATACACGGTGGCTTAATATAGAAAAAAGTTTGTGTCCACTACCCTATGAGACCTGCCTTTCCTGGATGTTTCCAGTCTGGACTAAGACCACTCTCAAAATTCTGAATAGAATAAAAACAACTTTCGGATTACCGAAGCAAATCTCATCACTAATAAGAATTGGATCTGTGAAGAGCTTTACACCCAACAATTTGCATGCCACCTTTAAAAGATGGTATGATCATGGCCTGGTTTACCTACACCAGTTGTTCAGCAGTAAAACATCTTTTTAAGACATTTTAACAGTTAAAAAATGGTTATGGGCAGATTTCTTTTGATACTTGCGGCTAAGAACATTCCTGACAGTACACAAAGAATGGAAGAAACTTAATACACTTACCTCTATAGAAAAGTTTCTAATAAAAATACCAACAGGAAATGGAGAAAAGAAGATAATTGGTGAACTGTATCATACATTTTTGTCCATGAATTTATATAATTCTTTTCAGATTAAACTGAGGTGGGAGGCGAAAATAAACATGGTCATATCACAAGATGCCTGGGAGGAGGTTTGCACTGAGGTGCACCTGGTCACAAACTCAAATACATGGAGGGAATTTAAATGGAAAACAGTCACCTGATTTTTCAGAACGCCTGAACTAGTATCCAAAATGGGCCCAACACATTAAACACGTGCTTGTGCTGTATAAGCACTGAATTCATGGCACATGGCCCACTCTGTGAAGTATCTGAGTGCTGCCAGGGCGAGCCAATCAGAGGCAGCGTTGGCTTGGCATGTCACGACATGTTTCAGGCCTTTTTTTAAAGAAAAATAAAATAAGATTTATGTCATATAGTTCTTTAAAAAAAAAGTATTTCATGTTAAATGTAAATTGAATAGTTAAACTACAAAAAATGACCCAAAAAGTAGTTGAAATACTTGACGCAGCACAAAATCTGAATGTAATTTAACTACCAGCAGGTAACCAGTAGCTGGCTGAAACCATCCCACCACCAGAAAAACAAAGACGCAGTTTAAACTTTAAGGTTGTTGGTTCACACAAAAAAATCCAGAAGATGTTTAAAGTGTTTAACAGAAGCTTTGCTCGTATGAAAATGAATAATCAGGATATCAGCAGGAGCATCACATCCGACACTGACAGATACTGAACTCAAACCTCAAAACCAGACAGCAAAGCAGATACAGATCAGCTGTTAGTTTCTCCAGAGATCAGCGTTTAAAACATGAAGCCGTCATCCAGCAAAAACCGACTAAAGATATTTCAACAGGTATGAAGGACAGCAAAGGTTATAACGTAGAGCACAGACAGCAGCTGAAACAACGCAGAGTACTGACTGCATCAGAAATCATATCTTTGTTTTAAGAAATATACAAACACATCTCTCCCTTCAAGAGCTGTGTGCAGTTACACAGGCGGTACATCAGTTTAACTTTATTAATTTAAATCTCTCGACTAGTTTTAGTTCTGTGTTATAATTTCAATATATATAGATAATGTCATTTTTCATCTGATGTCTCTACGGATGTTAAAGCCGACTCGGCGAATCCAGCTGTGATCAGCAACGGATGTCGGCACTTCTCATTTCAAATTTGCGCTGTTACAGTAAAGAACAACAGCCCAAAACCTGTTCATGTGGAAAATCCACCACCAATAGCTGTTTAAATGTACCTGCAGACACGTGCTCATAGTTTTATGACACAAATGTGACCACTTCCTTTAAACCATCAGATTAATTGTTAACAAACCTCAGGGGATAAAGTTCAGGAAGAAGTCCTCCTCCTCAGTGAGTTGACTTTATTTCAATCACAGGAAACATTTGGACGTCGCCTCAGTGAGCTGAAGAGGACAGACAACATTCAACAGATCAGTTTCATGATTAAAACCTTCAAAAACATCTTAAAATACATAAAGTACTTGATATCTGAACCTCCTCTCACAGGACGTCTCCTCACAGGAAATAACTGCTGAGCCGTTTCCAGCCACGTGTAGAGTCTTTTGGTGAAACTGAACCAACTGAAAGTTTTCACTCCACAGCTTTAACAGAATCTGCTCAGATATCTGCTCACTGTGTATTTGCTCTGTATTACAGCGTACTCACCGGTGTTTGGACAAGATTCTTTGCTGAGAATAATCTGAAGTCTTCTTCAGAGAAAGACAGAGACGTCCTCGTCTGCAGCTCTGCGTCTCTGACTAACGTTCACTTTCACTTCCTGACATGAACATGTGAGGTTGAATCTCTCCTCCCTCCTGCAGGGCTGCTCCCCTCTCACGCCTTTATATCCATCTCTCTCCCAAACAGATTCACATTAATTACATTTACACAGCACTTTAAAACTCACGCAGTGTAAAGGAAAAAACTAAAGGAAGAAGAGGACCAAACCATTTGTTTTCCACATTAATTACATTGTAACAGTGTTGATTCAACAGATAGAAAAAGGAAACGAAACATTTTGGCGTTTTTTTTTTTTATTATTATTCTTAATTTCACCAAAATCCTTCACATGATGTGTTTTAGTTTCTTTTTACTTGAAATATGGATTGTTCAAATTTTTCTCCCTCTGTGTGTGTGCTAGTGGTGAAAAGCTACACCGTATTTCGGTATACCGCGGTGGCGTAAAGCCATGGTGGTGACACCGTGAGATTTCCAAGCTCACGTTGATGGTAATTAATTAATTATTTTTATATTATGTGGCTAATTTTACAGCTGCAGCAGTAGATTGAAAAAGCGTTTCCTACTGTGTGCTGCTCAAATGTAGGCCTATATTCCATTTAGTTCAGGGCAGGCTGCATGGTCAGCGTCTTTTGGTTGGTTCAGTGACAGTCCAATCAAAAAAGGTAGTTTTAGTAAACACACGCGAGACCCACATGATCCAGGAAGCTAGAAAAAATCAGGGCATGATGATGGCAGACTCTGAACCAGAGGCAGATTTACCCGTGGGCCCGGTTGACCCGATGTCCCTACTTCACCACCTCTTTATCCTCCAGCCAAGCGACTCCGTTCATTTGTTTTTGGCTCCCAAAAACAACTGGATGGATCCATAAAGGACGACGGAGAGCCGACTGCAAACTATGCAACAGGAAAGTAGTTGCAAGATCGGCTAATACATCTAACACGATGTCCCATCTCCGCGAGTGGCATAAAAAAGAATATGCACAGCTTAAGTCCAAGCAGGTAAGATGAATCATTATAAATCCCACTGTAGCCGGTCTACGATGTTTCATTCAAAGAGCATGGTTATTGTAGTTGTACGTCGCTTTCATTCTCCGTGGAACGGCATGGGCTTGTTGTCTACAGAATATGCAGATCTACAAGAAATCACTACGTCGCTTTGCAACGCTTTGTTCACTTGTAGATTTCAGTCCCTCCAGAAAAACGCGATTATGCGATCGCATGATTCAACGCATAATCAGCTGAAGTCCGCACATTGATGCGGGGGCCGCATTTTTTCAAAGATGCCGCACTTTCGCCCCATAAATCGCCAATTTCCGCGCAAACATGTGCGAAATATGCGGAGCTTGCATGATTTCATAATCCCCGCATTTTCGGGGAAGAAAAAGTCACATATATTTTTGCAAAAAGTTCAAAAATGTTACGTTTACTTCACACAAGAGCAGCCATTTTTCTCCTGTTGCATCATCGGAAAGCACCATACCCCGCGAAGAGACATCATGAAGACTGCAAGTCTCACTGGCCAACAAAAATAAGCTCAAAAGACAGAGCAGAGGATTATCCCGGTGTGTTACATGACAGTGGAGGCAAATTATTTTGCACTCCGTGCAACTGCGTGATGGACCGCAGGCGGAAGTCCACGCTGGACAAACACTCTGCCACCGTCAGACACTCGCGGATGGTAGGAACGTGTTTGTCTCAGCAACATTTTGTAAGTTTGAGCCTTGTGTTTTTGAAGGTCTGAAATGAAATGATGAGATGATAAATTAATTATTCCCAGCACTGTCTGTGATGTAGTATGCTTTCATATCATAGGAAGTCATTAGAAATGACTATTTACATTAAGGTAGTAGTGAGAAGAGTGTAAGAGTGGGGGAATCTTTTTTTTCTTATTCATCAAAAAACCGCAGTTTTTGCAAATTCCCGCAATTTTTGCAAATTCCCGCAATTTCATTGCATAAAATTGCACAAATATCCCGCATATTCCATCGCATTTTTTTTTAGAAAACGTGCCGCATAATCAAGTTTTTTTGCCCACAACAATCACAAAAAAACTCCATGTTTTTCTAAGGACTGAGATTAATTGTTTGTTTGGCGCATGACAGTGACGTCATGCCAAAGAAAAAAAAGACGAAAGAAAGAAAGAGATTGAAGGAAAGAAGGGGAGAGAGAAAGATGGACTATAATAGATAGATGCACGGAGAGATGCATAATAGAGGCTCTGTGTGTGTGTGTGTGTGTGTGTGTACATTTTAAATAAAGCAATGTTTTTCTTCTTAGAACGATACTTGTCTGTTTTGTTGGTTATTTCATGGCCCCGAGCACCAAAAAAAATCTTTAAAAAAATACAATACCGTCACCGTGAAATACCGCGGTATACTGAACTAATACCGTCACCGTACCGTACTGTAAAATCCCATACCGTTACACCCCTAGTGTGTGCATATGCTAATGCCCTGTCCATGTAATATCCTACATGTTCAATAGATTTTTTTATTTTTATTTTTTTTGTGTTAGTGCAAACCACCCCTGCGTCCCACGTTATGGTGCATAGAACACAACGCAGTGTAGTCGGTCTCTGCAGACGTTCCTGCTACATAAAGGAACAAACTAAAGGAAGAAAAGGAACAAACCATTTGTTTCACATCGACTGAACCATCTGATTTGTCAGTGTATTAATCTTCACATTTATTTTTGTATTTACATGTTTATTTGTATTCATTCTATGCTATTATTTAGCAAAATGCAAAGGAAAGAAAATATAGGAATAAAAACACTAATAATGTTTAAAATAATGAAATGAAAAATCCCAGGAGGGAAATTTAAAAAGTTAAATATATTCAGAAGCAACTTTAAACAGAGATATAAATAATTCATGAGTAGCATTATACAAAATTAATTATACCTACATGTATTCTTATATGTTTATTTATCTACTGAACCATTTATTCATTTGTTTGATAATTCTGTCAGTTTCATTCCTCCATTATTTGGGACATGAATGGTGACATCACTGTTGTGTAATACAGAATACAGACAGTTATCCACATTGGAGAGATGCTTCTATGTGTCAGTTTTGTTTCCCTGAATATCCGTCATGGATATTAAGTCATATTGTGGAGGGAGACTGGCTCGTTCCAGGTCTTCAGTGTGTTTCTGTGAAGTTTGACATGTTTGTGATCAGAATGTGTCAGAAATCAGGTGAATGTGAGAACAGACAAGAAGAGTTCAGTGATTCATCAACAGAGTGAAAACATGGACGCTAACAGGCAGGAAGCTGAAGAACTGGTCTGAAGGAGAGTAAATGGAGCAGGTAGATCCTGCGGGGCTGATGCAGGTGGACGTGGGAGTCAGGGGACGGGGACAGGTGGGAAAGTCTGGGGACATCTGGTGGACGGATGGAGAACGACAACGACTGAGCCTGAAGAGGCAGAATGTGACAGGAACACATGAAACTAACACAGCAGCAGTTTTCCTTTGGTTGAACACAGTTTGACTAAATGTTCACACACACCTGAGTTATGATGTTCTTCAACAAGGACTCACATCTTTCACTTCACTGACAATAATGTCAAAATACTCCATTACAAGTAAAAGACTGGCAGTTAAAATCTCTTTTAAAGAGGCTACAAGAACCTTTATATCCTGCTGGTCCTGGTGGGCCCTGTCAAATAAAACAGACATTTATCTTTATGATTTATTCAACCTGGATGAGTCAGAATGTGACCTGGTGACAAACATCAACACTGAATATCATCAATATACACAAACACAATCTGATGGTCTCACTTGTTTATGTGGCTCATATAGAGGCATCAGTATCACATTTAAACAGCTTCAGAACCACTTAAACCTCCTCGGAGTTCATTTAAGTCAAAGTCATTAAGAACTTACACTGAAATACACTGAAAGGATCAAAAGTAAAAGTACTCGTTCCACAGAAAATAGTTCCTGCTGACTGATATCTGTTTCTGTGTGACATCATTATTGTTATTATCATTATTATCATTATTATTGTTATTATTATTATTATGGCTGTCAGTTTAACGCGTTAATTAGATTAATTAATTACACTGCAAATTAACGCGTTATAAAAATGAACGCAATTAATTCTGAGATTCTGAGTGGCAATTCAATGCGCAGGCATTTTAAATTTGGCCCATTGAATGACCTGTAGGCTACTCGGCAGTGACACGCCACTGTAGCACCGAGGAACTTGTCCGGACGTGTTCGTCACTTCCCACCTGCGTCGCCAGTAGGGACACTTAGATCAACGAACCTGTCTCGCGCTGTGAGAAGGCAGAATCACGACCCAACTTCCAGTTCAGATCAGCCCTATGAGCTGTAAGTAACACCACATTAACACCACAGCGGTCATTCGCCAATTCTCCGCTGTTGTTCGTTCACACAGAGCGGAACATCGCTGTAAAGACGAACTTCTGCGTAAGTCACACAGAAAGCCGGTGCTGCGGCTCCTAAAGAGACGTGATGATACACGTCATGATGATGATGACGTGTGTGTGTTTTCAAGGGGTTTCCCTGGTGTCTCCCCTCCCTGTCACTCAAAACCGACGGAGACTGTCTTCCGGGGTAAAGTCCACTGAAGTCTTGGTCCGGAGGGCTGACCGTCGGGGAGATTTGTTTTCATCAGAAACACTCGGTGAGTTAAAGTGTTTTGGCCGGTGACAGACGCTGTTTATTGGGCAGAAATGTGACGAGGAGTCTGTAGGACGGGCGGGAGGAAGGACGCTTCTCCACGTACAGCTGTGGTATTTTTAACTTGTTGCCAAAGACAGTTACAGTTACTACGTTACCTTAGTTTGGTCCTGTAACGTTGCTTTGTGGGACGTTTCTCTGTATTAAGTTGAGTGAAGGATCTGTGCAGCTAACAGACCATCAGATAGACACGCCCTCCACAATACTGCACCTCTGATACCGTCAGACAAATATCATATACATAAGTTATTGAAGTGTTACATAAATAAAATGTTTAATTTAGAAAGAAAAAATCGAGGTTTGTATCGAACCGTGGGTCAAAATTCGTGATACAAACTGAATCGTGAGTTTGGTGTATCGTTACAGTAGTTGCTAGACAAAGCAGGGTGACAACAGACATGGACGCGACTCAGGGGAGCGAGGCGAGCACATCGTTGCTCGGGCCTTTGAACGGCAAGTTCTTCTCTTCTTAGTGTATTCAATTGATTAGTCATGCAATACAATTTTGTAATGTCCTAGAATTCTAATTCTTTATTTGGGTACCTTTAGCAGCTATGAGATTAAAATGCGATTAATTAGATTAATTAATTACAAATCCTGTAATTAATTAGATTATTTTTTTTAATCACCTGACAGCCCTAATTTTAACTACTTGCTGATTTCAAACTACTGATCAGGTTGCACCATTAAACTGAAGAAATGTCTCAGCTAGTAAAGACTTCAGTGATGTTTGAATCAGATCTCTGTCCACGTGATCATTCATGGAGTTGACCTGAAGACCAGTTCTTAGTCTGACTGGGAATCAACACGAGCTCTTTCTAGAGGAATTTCTCCCCTTTCTTTACTTTAGC
>OZ023166.1:1455401-1502901 GCA_963678695.2 Diplodus puntazzo
GGCTCAATCGGGTTCAGATGAATGGTTGAGTCAATAGCCAAAACAAGCTCTGCTCAACTCTAGTTGCACAACTGGGGGACCACAAGGAGCAGCTATGAACATAAACAAGGATGAGTGTCTTGGCGAAGACTATGACATTGATGGGGACATCCCACACGTGATTCTGATGATGGCCGAAGAGTATGAACAGAGGCATGTGGAAGCAATGATGGCAGAATGAGAAGATGCTACTGTTGTTCCAACGAAAAATTACCCGGCTATTTGGGATAATAACAATCAGAGGTTCAGAAAGATTATGGTCTCTGTCCAAGGACTGGGACAACCACAGGTGACATAACAAGCACGAATCAATGCTCAGTATTAAGTCAGATGCAGATCACCCTAAGGACGACATGTTACGACAGATTCCAGAAAGTTTGTGGTCACAACACACCACAGACAATGGACTTGTGAAGTCAACCGAGCTTGAAGCTTGGCCTCCATGGAAGAAGCAGTATTCACTGAAGGAAAAGGCAATCCTGGAGATTGACCACAGAATAGAAGGCTGCTACAAGCAAACGTCTTGAAAATAACTCAGAATCCTCAAAACAACACACGGTTGCCGCCTGTGAAGAAACCGGATGACTGTTATCGCTTGCCATGTGGTTTAAGAGCAGTGAAAGGAGGTGTGGCTGACTTTCCAGCATGTGTGCCTGATCCGCATGCCTTCTTGGCTCGGATTCCTCCTAAAGTTATGCACTTTACAGTAAATTTGACGCAGAGACATATGTCATGAGGACTCATGAGATTACTGCAGAATTTGATAGACGAAAGAGACACAAGGTGTCCCAAGAATAACTACAATATGTACAGAGACAGATTACTTACCTGAGCCAGACAATAAATCAGGGACACAGGGAATAACAAGTTTCATTGGCATCCGAAGCATTTAAATAAAGATTGCAGGTGATATCAACCAAACGTTGAAGTTAAGTTACTTTATTAGTTCCCATAAGATAGATAACTCCTTATTGTCATTGTACATTGTACAGCAAAATCGATATGTAACTCCTACCCAGAAGTAGAATTTTTATGCAGTAACATCCTCGTACACAAGTAGGACAAAATATAGAGGCCCGGCATCCAATTTACGTCAGTGGAAATTAAATGTGACACATTAAAAAGTTCTTGCAGGCCCAGATCATACTCAGGTATTGAAATGAACTACAATGTTAATAATAAAAAGAAAATGAAACAAGTTGAATCAGTAAAAATCTCTTAGGTTATAAAAATATACATACGGGGTAAAACAAATAACAAGTAACAAAGTAGATGGAACAAAAACAACAATAAATAACCACCCATGCGAAATATAGCTATGGCCTATTCCTCAGTATAATGGCTATAGAATTAGAGGGATGTCCTTTGACATGAGGTGAAAATGATAGATTCTGCTTGATATTTGCCAACCCCAGGGAATGAACAACCACATGATTGGGTCACGGAGCAAAATGGGCAAGCCCATGTTGCAAGGGGGGAAGTTAAGAGAACATTGTCGACCGTTGTTGAACATTTTTTAACATTTTTAAGGAACATTTTTAAATAAGTAGGGCTTTTGAACACCATACCTGCTTGAACAAATTGATCATCATATGCAGATGTACAGGTATCTAAAAAATGATATTAGTGAGCTAGTCATGGACTTTGGATTTTGTTGACATGATAAAACCAATTAGAGGTAAAAGATGCATGCTAGTAGTTATAGACAGATTTTTGCAATGGCTTGAGGCTTGTCATATTAAGGGTAAGAATGCTCAGTCTGTTGCCAAGTTCTTATGTTGGGAGGTCATAAACCGAAGGGGACTTCCAAATCGCATATCCTTAGATAATGGGAGAGAGGTTGTGGATAAAACAGTAAAATTAATTCTACGGAAATTGGGAGTTCAACGTTTAAGAGAGGTCTGTCATTCTCAACGCCAAAGTATTCAGGGAGAGAAATCAAGGGTGTTCTGAAAAACTGCATTGTCTGAATCTGCCAACACACAGGTCTAAACTGGGTAGCGTTGCATTAATAGAATGTCGCTCAAGCAAATCTTCACAGTGTTTTTGCCCCATTCCAAGCCCCACTACAATAAAATGGGCGTATGAGTGATGAACTAAAGAATAAACTTTGTGGTGACATTCAGTGACTAGTATACAGTCTGTATACTACCAGGGTGCGTTGCTCAGAACGAATGTGTCAAACAAACCACCTGGCTGAATAAATTATCAAAGGTTAGTGTCTGTGTGATGAGATCCAACCATACACTTGTATGGGAAGACCAGAGTGATTGTGAATTTTGTCAGAATGATAAGTCCATTGAAAGTTTAAGCACACCTGTCCCAGTGAGCCAATTAAACCCATGAGGAATAAAACGGGAAAATTAGAAACTGTATTTGACGCTTGTACAGGCTTTGCTGAATTAAGAGCAGACAAGTAGGGAGAAACGTGATCAAAGATGGTCAACTTTGGCACCAGGGCACCCATGGGGTGTGGTCATTGAAATATGAATAGAATGCTTAAGAAGCTCAGGGAATTGAGCTACACATAGACAAGAGCACAATTGGACACAAACAATGAGGAGACACAAGTAAACATAAATACTGATTAAGTGCTAAAAGTCTAAGCATAGCTGCTAATAATATTGGATAGTTTGATGGCTTAGTTTGGAAATATAAAAACGTGAAGTCTGTCATAGTCCAGTCAAAGTCAATTTGTAGATTAAGAAAAGATGATATCTAATCAACCCTAAAGTTGAAATCATTGTCATCCGTTCTGTTGAGTCGCCCTCATCTTGTCTGACAACTTGGTCAAAGGGGGGTGGAGCTCATGAAAGACCCTTGGGGTCATGAATGAAGCTGGTCGGCAGATGTTGTAACATTGATGTTAGTAATTCGATCAGATGGGGTTTTCAATATAGATTTAACAAACGCATATTTAAGTATTCCTGTTCATCCGGACTCACAGTTCTGGGTTGCTTTAACTGTCAATGGTAAACTTTATTCTTGGATGCAGATGCCATAGGGGTTTCTTCTCCAATTCATTTTGTGTTTGTCATGGAACTGGGAACTTGGCATTAACAACAATTCGGTGATAATGCACATGTTTGGGATGTTGACAGTGTGTATGTTCTTCTATACAGGGGCATGGTTAAACTGAGACAATGTCTCTACTTTGTTTTCTGGCAGAAAACAGTCCTGAGGGTTTCAAGGACAAGTTGCAACTTATTTCACAAAATTTAAGGCGCTATTGTACTCCGGAGGGTAGTGAATTGGGTTCTAATTACATCCAGAAAATTACGGATGTTCAAAAACCGTGAATGAAAATCAAACGATTGCCTCATTGGACTTAGCAGGCTATTGTTGTCCACGGATTAATAATTTTGTGGAGATCTCCCAACCCATGTACGACCGCGCACATGGGGGAAATATTTGACCCAGACTGACGGTGACTGACTTGTGAGGCAGAGATAGCCTCTACTGACTTAAATCTACTGACTTAGATCAAGCCTGATGCATTTTCATTTAGGCCTCTCAAACCATATATAGATACTTCAATCTTTTTGAAATGTGGTGGTGTATCTAGGAACCCTTAGTCCCACGGTGGCAAATAGTGATTGATCGATCAGTAATTGAAATGACTTTCCACCACAGACAGGGCTATAGTAAAATCGTCAAAGGGCTGTAATAGCTGCCTTTCCCAAAAAGTTATGGCCATAACTAGTATAACTATGTACCATCTAACTGTTGTGTTTGTGTTTTGCATGCTGCTCCCTGAAATAACTACTCACCTAATCAAAGCATGAGTATGGAACTAACAAAGGTCTTACTAATAAGGTTGCATGCCACCTTACAAAGATGTACAGTCCTTAACGTCAGCTTTTGCTTTCTGCAGCTCGGGATGGAGAACCACATCCATGCCTGGATGGCCGATACTGTGTCAAAACTACAAAGCATTATTTGACACACCTCATATTAACCCTAATGCTATCTTCTTTTTCAGATGAGTCTGCTGTGAAACATCCGACCAATAGATCTCTTTATGTCTCATAAAGAATATCTAATAATGTGTCTGCTTAGGCAGCTGGAAATGTGGCAATAACTTAAGGTTTTTCTTTCTAGGAAACAGGAATGGACGTTGCAGTTAAACTAAAACTCAAACATCATTAATCTCTACCTGTCTGTATAGTGGTATGCAAATATGAAGTTCATACAGGTTTCGCTGACCCAGTGCAGCCCCAAAGGCAGCTGCTCTTACATTTGCCTCACCAGGGACAAAAGGTTGAAAACACTCGAGCACGCGGGAGAGGATGCTGGGAATGTCCTCTCAGGCAATGAAGGAATATTTAGTGAGATCAATGCACAATAACAAACTCCCTGGGATGGAGTTTAAGCAAAACGCATCAAATAAAATATGTTGTTTGATGTGTGTTATTCAACTTGATGATGAAATGAAATAAAAAGATGTGTGGTTATTGACAACGACAAAAGGAAAGCAGTGGCATTGCCCGGAGCAGAGGTGTCCAAACTCTAAATATGAATCTGAATGGACAAAGGGGGGAATGGAAGAAGAAATAAAAATTTCAAGACGCAAAATTGAAAATTGAAGTTTGGAAAATGTAAGAAATTAAAGCAAGCGGTGTTCCACTGCTGTTATTAAGTGTACATTGGGAGATTAGTGTGACACAAGGGGTATATTAAAAGCAGACCTATATGATATGCCATGCAAAGCCAAATAGAGATAAAGGGGACATTATTTGAGAGCTGTTTATGATCCTGAAGTTGGATTTTGGACATGCCTGATCTAAAATGCACAGTAACAGTGATGGATGAAGTATTCATGATATATGATATCTGATGTTTTTGTTTGCAAAGATAGTGAGGTTTTCTCTTCTCAGGATGACAGTGGAGAGACTACCTGTCTGGGGACAGGACAGGACTGACAACATGCCAAACCAGATGGCAATGTGGCTGAAAAGCTAGACTTCAGATGACACGGCATAATGATCTATTTTTGTTATACACAATTACACACATTTCTATGTTTTCATATATGTATATCCATGCATTATAATGTGGAAATTGTACTTTGTTGTAATCCTGTGGTAATTGCAAATGAATCAAGAAATGAGCATGATCTTTATAATATACTAGTTTAATTAGGTTTCACTCTTTATACCATCGCACAGCGATGTATAAACTTTTTATTGATATTTGAAAAAATAGGACTTGTGAAAGTTTTGGAGTTCAATGGCCGATTGGCATATGGTCATTCAATCAGAGTATAAATGGTAATTGTACTTGTAAAATACAAAAGGAGTTTCCCCACCTGGATTGGCTTGAAGGCGTGGATTCTCCATAGTTGAATAGTAAGGTTTCCTATTTCTTTTTGATATTCCTTAGAGGGGTAGATTTTTGGAATAGGGGGCAACAGCTGATTTGTGGGACTCCCTTACAACTACACCTGAAGGCCATAAGCAACGATTTCAAGAATAAGAAGTACTTTTCAGAGTTTACTGAAAAGTAGTGTACCTGAAGGGAGTTCTGCAGGTGAGGCTAAGAGTAGCCGGATTCGACCTTATTAGGACAAGTGAGTGAGTTAACTAGTCACAAAGTAATTTAAAATAATGTGCTCTAGGATCTGAAGAGGGAAATAGTTAATTAGCTGATTCCAAATTGCAGTTCAACATAGGACCCTAAAATTAGTAATAGGTTTGGATGAGGAGGACTTTGTTGAAAACAGACAAGCTGCGACAAACGTTGGACGAAGGTAAACCATTGTGAATGTGTTGTTGTTTTTCGAGACCTAGTGGGCCTCGAAGGGGGGAATTATGAGGTATCTGCACAGCTACACATTCAGAGTGTTCATAGTGATAGTTATTTTCCTTTACTGTGAGGTGAGAGAGGTGGCCGATGCGATGTTTACCTATCTAGGGGCCCTGGAGCAATAAAACAGCTCTCTGTGTGTGTGCGTTAAAGTTTAGCTGGAGGACAAGATCCATATGAGGCACTAAAGCTGAATTTATCTCCCATACTAGTTCTTCAGAGCTGACTTAAGATATACATTTCTATATAAGCATGAAGAGACAATCCGGTCCATTTTAGGCTGTAAGTTCCAAGAAGTGACCTCAGTGGACGTTAGGTAATGTACAGGAGGAGGCAGACTAACTTCTCT
This sequence comes from Diplodus puntazzo, assembly GCA_963678695.2. NCBI lineage: Eukaryota > Metazoa > Chordata > Actinopteri > Spariformes > Sparidae > Diplodus > Diplodus puntazzo. The sequence continues at coordinate 1,461,595 of OZ023166.1, forward strand.
TTCTACTATTGGATAGATGGACCCTCAGTCCACCAAAGTGACCAATTGGAAGAAGTGGGATGATTCAAAGAATTAGACTTTAAAAAGGCCCGCACAAGCGGAGAAGTCAGCGGTGGTACTTTGTAGATTTCCCTAGATCGAGGGATTTTCTAATAGAGCAGAGGGCAAAGCATTGGGCAGAACTTTGTCATAAATTAGAGAAACCCAGGTAACGGCCGTGCCTGGACGGACGCGGGCAATTGAGATCTGTTTTCAATAAAGAGTGCTCTATTATCCACCAGCCTTGCCTCCGCAGAATTTTTTATCAACATACTACACACCAACATCTTTGATGAAGCCCAGAAACTACACCCATCTTCACCAAATTATTCAGGAATGTCGAGGGAGTCGCCCTTAATACATCTGTGCATCAAAACTGTGTCATATCCATAGCACCACCCACTGGACACAGGAATTCAGACAAACATCATCCTATTGACACAACGTTTAATGCTTGTTTTCTCCCCAGGATGACATGCAAGTAACAGGTGAGCATGCAATCCGACGGCGACCGCAGCCTGACATACCTGCTGGTCGTGGTGGTGCCGTCCATTGAAATCCTTCACCAAGAAGCATCAAGTCCTCCTAACTTCACCATGCAATGTCCTATCTGCGCCAAATCTTTCAGGAATATAGAGGGAGGCGCCCTGCATATATCTGTGCATCAAAACTGTCATATCTATAGCGTCACCCATTGGACACAGGAAGTCAGACAAACATCATACGATTGATATGACGTGTACTGCTTGTTTTCTCCCCCCGTGACATGCAAGTAACAGGTGAGTCAGGTGAGTCAGGTGAGAACAGATTTCACAGCCCGACATGCAGACGGCGAGGGTCTATTCATCGCTGCTTGCAGTTTTAATTAGGGCCCGAGCAGGTAGACCTGCGAGGTCCTTATTGTTTTTCAAAGGATTATTTGTTTTCATTATTATTAGGGGGCCAAGCTCGAAGGGCTGAGGGAACGCGTATGCAAGCATACGCGTTCCCTAGGACCAGCGGTGCTAGGAACCCTATTGTAATTGTAAAGATTTTTATTTTTATTTTTCTCTGGCTAAAAGTGGTGCTGCAGGCTAAACCATGCAAGGGAGGGCGGTGCAATTTGGAGGGTTGGTCCAGACTCCTGCGAATATCTCAGACACAAAAAAAAACATATATCTGCCTGCAGGGGGCGCTATAACCTAGGCCACCGCATTTTTGCCTATAACTCCCACACCGTCTGTCGCACATTCAAAAACCTTGTATCCCCAGATTCCCTGAATGGAGCTGAATCACTTTTCGGTTGGCCACGCCCACTTGCGCCTACAAAGTTTTTTCGCAAAATTGCACAAACTGGAAAACCTACTTTTTCAAACTCCTTCTTGGGATTTTGTCTGATCTTCGTGAAACTTGGCACGTACACTCTTCAGCTGGACCTGATCTTAAGTTATCAAAAGAATTTTGCTCTGTCAAAAAATGCGGAAATTATTAACGAACAAATTTCTATAGCTGGCTATAAAAAATGTTAACTGTTTGATATCTCGGTCAAACTAAATGCTATTACCACCAAATTTGAGTTCCTTGGTTGCCTTGACTGGGAAGGGATGAGACGAATTTGGCTAATTTTGGCCACTAGGGGGCGCTAAAAAGATGGAAAGTTCAGATCTCCTGAACAGCTGAACATCCGATTTTTACGAAATTTGGTCGGTATGATGTAGGGCCAATCCTGAGGTCTTGAAGGTGGTCATGATTGGTCAATGTGGGCGTGATTTAGTACAACAAATCCAAATTGGCACACATTCAGCCTTTTGCACTTCAGGTGCATTTCCCATTACAGCGAATACCACAGCTCAGACGTTGGCCTGTGTCCTCACTTTTGCCCTGAGCCCATCATCCTTTGGGGCCAACTTCCATGGGCTCTGCAGTGCGCGGGGTCCGAAATGCGTGCGAGGGGGGCTTGGCCCCCGTTTATAACTGCTTGCAGTACAATTTCATAATGATTTTGTTTTGTGAGACTGTCCCGTGAATGACAATGACGTATGAGTATCGCGACGTCAGTGGTAAACACTGACACGTGTAGTGATCAACAAGAGACAACATGGAGTGCGCAAGAGAGCAGGACCATGCAGCGTTTAATGCTTGGAAGTGCCGACATTACTTTGAGTTCAACTCGGTAAAAGGTGACAAAAACATCAGTGTCCACAGTACACTCTGCGTGGGAAGAAAACTTTCATCTATAGCAAAAAAATTCCATCTCAAATCTGAGCAAGCACCTATCAGGCCAGCACAGGAATGTGAAACTCACTGAAAAAAAAAACGGATCCCCCCACTGACATGACCGCTGCGGCTACCACACCCAGTTCCACCTGGCGAACCTCCGAGGGCCCCTCTCCTGCTAAACAGGTGAAAACAGACTTCAGATTATTGTCGAGGACATGTTGCCCATTTCCACTGTAGACTCGTTTTGACGCATTGTAGAAAAAAATACAGACCAAAAGCGGTGTCAAGCTGTCGCAGAGAAAGTCATTTGCAGGATACCCTGAGAGAGGATATGACATAATGGAAGCCAATCTAAATGCTGCACTCGGAGATATAGGGTAATGTAGCGTATTCAGGTTGTGCATCATGTTTTTGAAAAGTAACTTAGTAAAGTAACGAGTAAAGTAACTAATTAATTTTCAAAATAAGTAATCAGTAAAGTAATGCACTACTTTCTTGGAGAAGTAATCAGTAACTAATTACTATTTAGTAACTTGACCAACACTGATTACAACAGCCCTAGAATCCACCAGATAACACATTTTTAACATTGTTTGATTACAATACCAGGACTATTGCGACACAAAGCTAACTGACAATTACCAAAGTTTCTGTTTAAGGTATAAATGGCAAAAAAAACAAAAAAAAACCTACCTCGTTATAGAAGGGGTGCAGACAAAAAATGTTAAACTTAACAGAACAAAAAGTGAGGACTGTCACAGTTGTATAATCCATAATGTAAAGACTGAAAAGAAAAAAACAAAACAAACTTCCCACCAAGGAAAAAAAACAGAACACAGCACCATCAGTCACTTGTTCCATTTCAATATACTCAAATATCCAGAACACTGAACTACAGTTTACACGAGTTCAACATGACAGTAAGCCACACCACTGTGCATCAGAACTCAAACATGCAAACCTGCAATAACACCTGCAATGACAACATGGCAACCGGATGCGAGAGGACGCTAGCATGAGTATTGCCGCTTCTCCATCCACAACAAAACCTAAACCTAACCCTAACCACAAAACAACTTTTTCTGCTGAAAATATGAAAGCCAAACTGTCTTTACAAGTTCTAGAGCTGCGCTACAAACTTTGAAGGCTGCACACCTGAACGTCTGGCTCCGGTGGACTCACCTTTCTCCGCCAATCAGCTATTAGCCCCGTTGTTAGCCCCGCTAATTAACCATTGGCAACGCTAACTTCCAAACCGGCGGTCTCAATTCTCTGTGGGCTATCCAGCATTACTCCGTTGGTCCTCTCTCCACTACAACCTCAAGATTATTCACCGCCTGGCTCCTGTATCACTCCCCTTTGCTAATGTGGTCTCCCCCGACCTGTGAAGATGTTGGTTGGTCACTGCTCCGCCACTGCTGACGGGTCTTTAAATACTCAGCGCTGGAGCTCCTGGACCTTTGCTGTAACTTCACCCCAAACTCCATCGCTAGGATTAAATCTCTTGGTCTCCTTCGTTGCCCCTGCTATATGCACAGGGCCTCCAGAGTTTATGACGAACAATGCTTTTCCCTGCAGCGGGAAAAGCATTGTCCTCCTCCTTGTCCTCCTCCTGCTTGGTGATTTCCACATCCATGTGGACTCCACCAGCTGCCCCTTTGCCTCTGAATTCCTGTCACTCCTGGATTGTTTCAACATTACACAGCATGTTAAAGGCCCCACCCATGTCAAAGGCCACACACTGGATCTGGTGTGCGCCACTGGCACAGCTCCCTGCCATCTACATTGCCTGGACCTCGCTGTTTCTGACCACTATGCTGTCCTCTTCACTGTTCCTGTCCCTGCACCCAAGCAGCACATAAGTCAAAACATCACATACAGGAACATTAACCCTTTAGTCGCCGGGTTTTATTTTGAAAAATACTAGATTTTGACATCTAAATTTCAGGAGGCTCTGGCTTGAAAATGGTTTGAGATAGAGACAAAGTGCAAATGAGACAAATATTGAGAATGACCTAAAGTGTATCTAGGGAGTAAATGTTCCCATCTAATTTGCATATTATGACGTCATATGGCGGTGGCCATATTGGATTATGTAATTTCCATGAAATACCTGATATTTTGAAAGCGAGTTGAACTTATTTCATCAGATTCATCCCCTCCATCCATTTGTTTTGTTGTTCACACATCAAATGAACAGGGAAAAAGTAAATTGTACGCCAACAGTTGTAAACTAGAACTATTACTACACTACAAAACTCATGTAAACAGTATGCACTTTTAGTTTTTTTTACCCACCACCCCTTCACTGGAGGACACTTTTTCTTGTCTTTTTTTCTTCCCTCTTTCTTGTTTTCTCTTCTCTTCTGTATTATTATTATTATTATTATTATTATTATTATTATTATTATTATTATTATATGATAATAACAATAACAGTAGGCGTCTTTTAGCTGCAGAGGCCTTATCTGTGCCCATCTATCCAGATAAAAGTTTGTAGTATTTGTAGAGTGTGGAGCCTCTCATTGCATGGGACAGAGACAATAAGAACAATATTGAGACCCCCGTAAACTATAACGATTACTACACCACAAAACTCATGTACACAGGAGGCGTTTTTTATGATTTTTTTTGCCTTCCAATTTGCTCATCAAAGGGCTTTATCCATCCTGATATCATCTTCCTCATCTCTCAAGTAAGTCCACCATTACCATCATCATCATCATTTCCAGCCCTGTTCTGCATTCCCCTGTTGCCTCTAAAACGTCCACCTCTCCTATGGACACTGCGACCTCATGTATCAGCCCTTCTACGAACACTTCGCCCACGTCTCCCCATGCTATGCCCACTAGTGTCGGGAGAAGAGTTGGACTCGTGTGTGCTGTGTGCTTCGTGAACACTGCTGTGGCGCTTAGCTGCACCACTGTCGCGCATGGCGGCTACGTGACCGTCACTGTAGAAAGAGTGAACACTAACGCCGGTCTCAGCGCTGCTCTCACAACCCCCGCTACTTCTACCACATTCATTCGCTCCCCTACTGATACGAGTTCGTGTATCATTTCCATTCCCACCTATGTTGGGCAAAGGGTCGTGTGTTTGTGCTTGTGCGCTTTCCTCGCTCTGCGCGGCACTGCCATTGCTATGCAAAGACGCACCGCGACTAGCAAGCTCACTAATCAACCGACCGTCATCTCCCAAAGTTAGATTTTCCCCTTCAGAATCAGAATCAGCGAACAGGAGCTCAATGACTCCCCTGCTTGACATTGTCGTTTATTTCGTGCTCAAATCCAGCAACATCGCTTCTGCAAACTGGCTCCGTGGCGCACTGTCTCTGGTCTCTCACCCCACAGTTTACACGGGATTTCCTCGAACATTTTGCATTGAAGCATGAGGTTTTTCTGAGCTAAGGTCTTAGTACAGGATGTCTGCCAACTAGTGGTGGGGAGTATGAACGACATGCAACACTATATTCAGAGAAAACTTTGTTCAGTACCGCGGGGTGTCGCAAATTTGCGACTCTGGCGCCTAAAGGGTTAAGACAGTGAACACTCTGGCCCTGACCAACGTCCTAGAAACCCACCTGGCCTCTGATCCCCTCGACTCCTCACTGGATGGGCTGGTGGCCCACTATAATACTGCTGTCTCCTGGGGTCTTGACTCCCTTGCCCCTCTTAAAACCTGGACTGTGTCATTTATCCATTCTGCCCCCTGGTTCACCATTGAACTTTGCACCCTGGTGCCCCTGACCTCTGTTTCAAGTTCCTGGACTTCCTCCAGGAAAAGGTGGCTACCATTCACCAGCAACTCCTGGCATCTGCCACCATCCTACCACATGCACCTCTGACACAGATAGCTGATCCTCCCACTGTTTGCTTGCCCCAGTGCTCTCTCTCCTCCTACTCTTCTGTCGCTAAGTTGGCCTCCCAGGCAAAAGCCTCCACCTGCTCTCTGGACCCCATGCCAACAACTCTGGTGAAGTCTTCACTGCTTGCCCTGTGCCCCCTCATGATGGAAATCATCAACTCATCCCCAGAATCTGGCATTGTACCGTCCACCTTCAAAACAGCTTCAGTGACCCTCATCCTCAAGAAGCCAGGTCTGGAGCCAGATGACTTACATAACTAACGGCCAATCTCCAACCTTCCTTTCCTAAGCAAAATCCTGGACAGAGCAGTCGCCGCCCAACTCCAGCAGCACATGTCCAACCATGAGCTCTATGAATTCCTTCAGTCTGGCTTCAGGGCACGCCATAGCACAGAAACTGCCCTCATCAAGATCACCAACGACCTCCTCATCGCTGCAGATTCTGGCCACATCAGTATTATGATCCTCCTGGACCTCTTTGCAGCCTTTGACACAATCTCCCACACCATCCTCCTCATCCGCCTATCTGACTAACAGGAAACAGTTTGTCACCATTGGAGACTCCAGTTCCACCCCAGCTCCAATCAACCAGGGCGTGCCTCAAGGCTTTGTGCTTGGACCCCTCCTCTTCACTATCTACATGCTTCCCCTTGGTCAGATAATTCGCAAACATGGTCTTCACTCTTGTTGAAGTATCTGTCTATGGTCACATAATTCCTATATGAGACTGACAAGAAGGAAGAAAGGTGCTGACTACACTGCGTTGATGCTATGACCTGCACCTTCTTGTACAATTCTGTTTGACAGTGTGCCTGCAGTGCATGGCTGCCCTTGTTTGCATAGTTAATAGCTGTTTTTATACTGGGCAGCAAGCCGCCAATTTGGCTGTCCTTTTTGCAGCTCGGTCCACGGATTTAGGCAGAGGTGGTCTGTTCTGGTCAGCCAATTTGCCGCCTTGGAGGATACACTTTTTTCCAACTCCACTGCGATCGAAATCCTAGACGTCGATGTGCCATCAATTGCTGAGCTGGGCGGAGGTGTCGATGACGTGCACTGTTGTGCGCCCCACAGCCGGGGAGTTTTAAAACCAGGAAACAGCTGATTACAGCAGTCAGTCCATCACCTCATCCACAGGCATCAAGATGAGCAACTGGACAGCCGCTGAGATCCAGGAGATGCTAGCGTCTCCTCAGTCTCTGCAGCTGTCTTCGTTGTCCGCTTGTTGTTGTAGTGACAAGCTACTAACGGTCGCTACTTTCAAATTAAAAGCCCCCCGCTAAGAACCCAGTTCTAAACTCCAATGGGATGCAATGTAAAGCTCTTATTTTGAAGACAAAATCGTTGTCTTTCTGACAGAGAATGCAAGGTACTTTACGTTCAGCCTCCAGTCAGTCCCCTCACCTCAGGATCATCAACACCTGTTGAAAATTTAGTTGTAGAGACTTTTTTTGTCGAATTCAAGGCTCAAATCAGGCGCGCACATGTTCGCAGTTCACTGATAATCTCTGGTACACGTCCATGTCCTGTCCGTAACACCCCCGCCCCCCCAAAAAAACTCTCCGGTTCTACACAATTCACGTCAATGACCCAATTGACCAAGAAAATGGCGATTGTCGCAGAAAAGCTACAAGTTTGCAGGTATGTCACCCGCACCAAGCCCTGGCAACACATCATCCCCACTCTCATCCGCCTTCACTGGCTCCCAGTTAAATCACGCATCACCTACAAAATTCTCCTTCTGACCTATAAATCTTTACCTTCCCTCGCCCCCCAATATCTGTCTGACCACCTCCACCCATACACTCAGTCCCAGACGCTGCGCTCATCAGGCACACACCAGCTCTCCATCCCTCACACCAAACTTCAAACCTTTAGCGACAGAGCCTTCTGTGTGACAGCCCCCACTCTCTGGAACACTCTCCCAGCTGAAATCCACAAACAGACTTCTTCGGAGACTTTCAAACGAGACTTAAAAACCCATCTTTTTAATAAGGCCTATCAGCTCTAGATCAGTGGTTCCCACCCCCGTTCCGCGGACCTGTTCCTACCGGGCCGTGAAATGGCTCATAAATATTATGAACCATTTCGGCCGGCCACGGTCGGCCCCCCCGCGGCCGGCCGCGGGTGTCTATAAGCACCCCTGTGATGGCTTGGCGGATCATAAGTTCCTGACACTGGTACCCGCCTGGACTAGGCAAGGCAAGGCAAGGCAAGGCAAGTTTATTTGTATAGCACAATTCAGACACAAGGCAACTCAAAGTGCTTTACAGGCACACACAAATTACATTAAAAGACATAAAAATGTCATTTAAAAGACACTAAAAATTGCATTAAAAAAAAAAACATTAAGAATTGCATTTTAAGACCAGTAAAAACATTAAGGAAAAAAAAACAGAAAAAAAAAAAAACATCAAACATCAAAAAGAAAGTAGGCTAAAATAGAAAAGCTTTAAAAGAAACAAGACTGTAGAGTCAAAGTTATAATGCAGTTCAAAGACTTGAATTTCATCAGCTAAAAGCAGTGGCAAAAAGAAATGTTTTAAGTCTTGATTTAAAAGAGGTGAGTGTTGGAGCAGACCTGCAATTTTCAGGGAGTTTGTTCCAAATGTGTGGCGCATAGTAACTGAAAGCTGCTTCTCCATGTTTACTTCTGACTCTGGGGACTGAAAGCAGACCAGTGCCTGACGATCTCAGAGGTCTGGATGGTTCATAACGTGGCAGCAGTTCAGAAATGTATTTTGGTCCAAAACCATTCAATGCTTTATAAACCAACAACAGGACTTTGAAATCTATTCTTTGATAGACAGGAAGCCAGTGTAAAGATCTAAGAACTGGAGTGATGTGATCAACTTTTTTGGTTCTTGTTAGGACTCGAGCAGCAGCGATCTGAATCAGCTGCAACTGTCTGATGGAGCTTTTAGGGAGTCCTGTAAGGAACCATTACAGTAGTCGAGTCTGCTGAAGATAAATGCGTGAACAAGTTTCTCCAAATCCTGCTGAGACATAAGTCCTCTTATCCTGGATATATTCTTAAGGTGATAGTAGGCTGACTTTGTAACTGTCTTAATATGGCTGCTGAAATTCATGTCTGAGTCCATAATTACACCAAGGTTTCTGGCTTGGTCTGTAGACTGTAGCTGAGCAGAGACTTTTAGTCGTTCTTCCTTGGATCCAAAAACAATTATTTCAGTCTTATGCATTTTAAGACCAGTAAAAACATTAAGGAAAAAAAAACAGGAAAAAAAAAAAAACAATACAAAGGGGCCGAAATGTCTGATTTTTAAGCGGTCTGACCATTGAAATAGGCTGTTATTTTCATAAAATAAGCGTTTGTCGCCACCTGTTGGTGGGTTAATATATGAAACCATTGTGCATTTAGCACTGTAAAAGAATGATATAGCATTTTGAAATGCATTGTTTTGTCTTCAATGTATATTAAAGTTGACATAAATTGCCAACCGGTCCGACACATTTTTTTTTATGCTTCTGCCGGTCCTTGGCACTAAAAAGGTTGGGAACCCCTGCTCTAGATCCAGCCAAATCAATCAACTTTTCTATTTTTTTATGTATTTTTTGTTTATCCATTTATTCTTTGTTTTGTTTGTTTCATTTTGTTAAGTGTCCTTGGGTACCCTGAAAGGCGCTATAAAAATTAAATGTATTATATTAACAATAATAATAACATTAATTATTATTATTATTAAATGAAGTGTAAATACAGATAATAATAATGACAATAACTTTCCCCATGAGACAAAAAAGGCACCCTGTAAACACTTCACTACAAAACAATAGAGGAAAAGCAGAAGCTGCGGATACAGAGCTTTTTAAATTAAACAATAACACCTCTATATGAGTAATATATTACTTACTCTAGACCAGGGGTTCTCAACCTTTTACAAGCTGGGCCCCCCCAAAGCTGGTTCATTGCAGTTGCCCCCCCCAGGAAGAAGGGAAAAAAAGAGAAAAAAACAGCTGTGAATAAAATATCTGGGGGCGGGTCAGTAAGGTAACGCTGAGCGGCCTTGATGCCTGTCAGTCATGATGAGTCGTGTCTCGTCACCTCTCTCTCCGCTGTGTCTGCAGACTGAGAAACATCTAGCGGCTGCTTCTCCCGAGTTTTCCTCTGCATATCTTACGACAGAAAGTTTGAATTTCAAGTCGTACTTTTTATTTTTTTGCTGCACCGGAGCCATGGCGATCAACAGTGTGATATTGACTGACAGAAAGCAAGAACAATACGTGAACAAGGCGAAGAAGAAAAACGTGCAGTGTCAGTGGTCACGTCTTCTTCCTTGAAGACTCTGCATTTATTTGGAACCCGCGGTTATTTATCAAAATATACACCTGCACCCAGCGTTTAAAGGAGATCCTGCGGTTAATTAAAACACAGCTACTATTTGGTAATATACGGTACATTTACACCCCGCTCTGTAAGCCAGGCTGGGAACGGCGGCGGCCATGCGCATCCGTGACTCACTTGCAGCCTGGACGCGGAGTGTTGTGTGTCTCCTCTCTGCTCTGACTGCAGGCTGGGTCTGCTGCGCGAGGCTACTGAGAGACTGACCACCTGTGAGTGCTTTTGGACGGGGGAGGGACTCACGGCAGGGTTAGTCTCCAAACACCACAAAAGTCTCAAATAACACCAGTAAAAGTCGTTAGATTTGTCGCTAGTCGCTTTGGACAAAAAGAAGTCGCCAGAAGGATGATTTTTTGTGTGTTATAATAGTCCAACCACTTGCATTTCGACATGGGGGGAATTTTTGTGATTTTTTATTTATTTTTTTTCCAGATATTTTTTTCCTCCTATCCTGTAGCCTACTCGCGCCCCCCCGGGAGAGTGTCCGCGCCCCCCCAGGGAAGCGGGCCCCACCGGTTGAAAATCACTGCTCTAGACAGTTTAGCCGTGGACACTTATTTGCAACAGCCCTGATTGAAAGTTTCTTGTTGCAGCTCGTGTGTTACTGAGCCACCCTGTGGTGTTCAGAGGATGATGCAGTGAAGGACTACACTTTGTGTTGTAAATAAGAAATTCATATTTTTTTTTTTGTTTCATATATTTTTTAGGTCAAAGGTCTGCAGTCAGACCGGCAGTTTAACTGGAACTACTGGAAGCGTTCCAGGGGTAACTGACTGTAAATACAGACTATAAAGACACATTCAGACATCATGAATATAAACTGTCTCACACAGCCATGAACAGGAGCCTCAGTCTGACAGTTAGTGTGAAACGATGACCAGCAGCAGGAGGAACTGTCTGATATCTCCGTCTAGCTGTTCTAGCATCCACTCACTCCTTGTTATTTGCATACAACCTTTAATATAGACTTGTGTGCAACTTTCCTTGTTTCTAATAAAATCCTCCTTATAAAATGTTTACGCCTCACAGACAACGTAGGTGGTGTGCTAGCAAAACCTTCATAAGAGCCTCACTGTGACATTGAACCTGAAACAAGAGTGGAGATGCTGTGCAGAATTAGCAGCTAAGCTTCAGTCCATTGATCAATAACTTCAATCCAGGGTCCAGATCTTTACACCCTCATTATTTATATAACCAGATTTATAAACACGGATGTGGTAAAACAGATTAATTCAGTCTACATTTGCTTGCTCGTCACAGTTACTAATTATTGATTTTAACGTACCTGTTAGGAAGCTGCCACTCAGTGGAGGCAGATGGACAGACGCTCTGGAGGTGAGACCTGGACACCTGTCGGCCTCAGGTAGAGCTGGAAGCTGCAGTCATCCAGACGCAGCTCCAGACGTCAGCAACGCGAGTAAAAGTTGATAATCCGGCCATCGAACTCATACGTGTTACTAAGCCTGGGCGATAAACCGAAAATTTACCGATACCGAAATTTACGATGATAACCGGCGTCATTTTGGCCATGGCGGTATATTAGGTGTCATAGGCGTATCATCCACTAGGAACAGGGGGACATGTTAGGTCCACTTGATTAATCTACCCCGCGTATGTGCTTATTTTACATTAATTTGATGGCAAACTCCGCCCCCCGATGCAACACCAGCTATGCCAGGTTAGTAATCGAGTGAACCCACTCTCGCTGTGAGTCGCGGACAGTTTGTGTAATGATGCTGCGTTCAAAGGCTGCAACAGGCCACTGTCTTCGGCCGGGCGGTTCACTGATCAAACATTTGTGTTTTATTTTTTAATAACTCAAAGTAATGACTGTATTTCCAGCTAGAAATCGCGCATCTCTCTCCTCCCTCCATTGTTATTCGCATTTGTGTCTCTGCGTGGGTCGGGCTTGATTCTAAGCTCTACTCGTGTCCAGCCGCGACTTTACTGAGGTTCACCCAGTGTGAGCTACAGGAGGACGGTTAGATCACCTCCCAGAACATGGCACTGAATCGCTGGAAACTGATTTAGGGACTGTCATCAGATTTTACTTTGCATAAATACATTAATACAAAATAATTGCAGTTCTTTGAATATCTTCCATGTCATGGGGCCCAGTGACTCCAGCAGCAGATTGTATTAGTAAACTGGACGAATGAGACACAGCTATGTTTATTGTACTTTAGTGCTTCCTCTATTTTATATGAATATTAATATGCACAAATCTCGATTTTTCTCAGTAGCTTCCATGTCATATGACCCACTGACTTCTGAAACAGATTCTGTGTCTTTAAAAAAATATATAATGACAGGGGTCGACAATATAAATGGCCCGGTGGCCCGGATGTACTTTTAAAACTGTCCGGGCCACCAGAACGCTCCAAGCACCGGCCCGGTGGGGCCAGTGAAAAATAATTCCCTGTGGTTTGAAATGATTTCTGTGAAATCGTCTCGGTAGCTAATTACCGCTAAAAGTGTTACGAGATCCCGACCCGATCAAAGACAGAGACATCTACTTTCTGTGCGCAGCGAGCGCTGTGCCCTGGGAGGTCAGCACACCACCTGCAAGCAACTGCAGTGTGCACAGCTCGCTCGCTCCTGCAGAACGCGTGCCGCTCGCTCACTGCTGCTGATTGAAGGTTGTCACTAGAACCGATAAGAACCTTTTTTTTTTCGGTACCGTTAAACTTTGCCCTCAGCGCGCGTCGTGTCGAGTCCTGTTGGGACCGATGCGGACCTTACACGCGGGCCAGAGCACGCGCTGGGTCTCGGTGCCGCTACAGTCAAGCTCGCGGTCCATTTATGTGAACGTGGCCGATCCTTGAGGCGCTCCAGCTGCTCGGTGTGCGTTTACACCATAATACATCCATGGTTTGGAGCAGAGAAAAACAAAAGTGTGTAAACACAAAATAGAGCTGAGAAATAAAACAATGAGCTAGTTTTGCATCAGTCTGTGGAAGCAGCCTAAAAGTGAATGAATGAGAACAACAGTTCTATCATTGAACTACTGGAAGATAAAAGTAATGACTACATGACTTTATGTTTGTGTTGAGGCATATTTACCATTTTAACTCTGTTTTTACTGTGGAGCTTAAATACAAGCTTGATGTGAAACAGTTATTCACCCTAACCCTTTATTAAATAAAGTAGCCTATTAATTTTTTTTTCTTCTTAAATCGTGGTATCGAATAAGTATCGAGAATCATGGAAATTTACTAGTTTTGGTATCGTAGAAAGTTCCAGCCTTGTAACTAGACCACAGGAATTGGCTGGGATACGTTCGTTTTCGTTTATATGGGGATCGATATATGACATTGTCCTGGGCCAGTGGTTAGAATGGTGGGGCCAGTGATCTTCAAAAGCTACTGGCCCAGAGGGCCAGCGGCAAATTTCCCTTATTGTCTACCCCTGAATGATAAAGAAAATAATGGTAAAAAAAAGTTCTCTAATGCTCAAGAGGTTAACATATTATTAAGCAGCAATGTCAACTTCTCCACTATTTTGTCTCATGTCTTAGATTCTGATTCTGAATTCCTCAAAATGTTTATTTATTTACATCCAACCTCTTCCACCACCTGCAGTACAACCACGCGATTAAAGAAATAAAAAAAGCGAGAAGCTTAGAATTTGTTTATAAGGGACTGTATATTTCATACTTTTAAACTTGTTCAGTTGTTGTCATTTCAAGTAATCTGTGCTTTTCAGATGTTCTGAACTACTAAATAAATAGTCCTTTAAAGTGGCATTTCTGTAAATACGCAGGATTTTTGTTCCTTTTTTAGGTGGGGGGGGGTGTTACTTATCGTTCATTTATTGTTATCGAGGTGAGTTGCTCAATATATAGTGATATTGATCTGACATACTTTCTCCTTGTGTTTGGTCTGAATGCACCAGACCAAACACGGCTTGGGGGCAGCTGCAGCTCAGGAGGTAGAGCGGGTCGTCTAGTAACTGGAAGGTCACTGGTTTGAATCCTCGGCTCCCTCAGCTGCATGTCGAAGTGTCTTCTAGCAAGTTACTGAACCGCAATTGCTCCTGGTGAGCAGTCGGCACTTTGCACGGCAGCCATCAGTGTATGAATGTGTGTGTGAACGGGTGAATGTGACAAGTGTTGTAAAGCACCCTGAGCGGTCAGTAGACTGGAGAAGTGTTGTAGAAATGTAAATCCATCTAACATGAAGAGGCAGCGAAAAAAATATTAAACTATTGGTTTCCTGAGATTGTAAAGCTTTTTATAGTAAAATTCAACCACTTTTCATGAACTTACAAAATCCCTAAACCAAACAGTTAAATTAAGTATTTTTTTAATAAACAAACTCTGTAAAAAGAACCACACTAGTGGTTTCCCACTCCTAAACTTATCGACTGCACATCACACATTTAATATAAATGCTGGCATAACGAGGAGCAAAATGACAACAATAATAATAAACTTACCTTGTGTTATAGAAGAAGTGCAGCCAAACCTCTGAGCATGGATCATGGTTTCATGTCGTCATCTTGTGTTTCTGGTTGAGAAAGAAAGAAAGTTAAGGAACAAATATGTCTGGGATGAAAACATATCAAATTTAACAGCAGCATTAAGTTTTATACAGCTGACCAAAAGAAACACCTTTTCGTATTAAACATGTATCTGATCATTATTAACAATAATGTACAACATTTTGAGAACACTTTGCACAACAGCAGACATCAAACTTCAGCACCAACATACTTTAGGTCAAAGTAGCCACATCAACTACAGTCAGGAGCAGCACGGAGATGAAGAGGGAGAGAAAGTCCCCAGACCAGGTGCGCCGGAACAGGGGGGGCCAGGGGGCCATTGGCCCCCCCACTTTACGGCCCTGCCCCGACGCCCGGTTCCACCAGTCGCACATTACCATATGTCATTAGGCCAGGACCCGACTGTACTGACAGGCTGTGACTGAGAGGCGTCTCTCTCTCTCTCTTCAATGTCACTTTAAATCAGACATTGGAAACAAAACAAAAAAAGAGACCGTGCTGGAGATGCGTGACCCGCTCAATTTCGGTGATGAATCGTCTTTACTGCCATGTTTTGCAGTTGCATGTTTTACTCGCAAGTTTCGGATTTACAAAGAAATCGAAGACGAATGACTCTGAGGAGCAGCAAGAGGCGAGTTTTTCGGCAGGTGCTAGCTTGAGGACCGACACCACCGCTGCACCTGCGGGGACTGCTGCCGGTGAAAGCCAGCCAACAGCCGGGCCCGGGGTGACCATGGCTGTGTCCGAAATCACCCACTTATTCCCTGCTCCCTAGTCACTACATAGTGAATCCAACATAGTGCACTATATAGTGAGTAGTGAGTGATTTCGGACACAGCCCATGATACAGGACGAGCCGACAGAGGCTGGAGATGCTCAGAGGCCGCTGATGACGGTGACTCCACCTGCCTCTCTCTCCCGGCTACCTGGACCGGCCAACAGTGGAGAGAACACCTCATATCTCATTATGTGACATGAGAGGGAAAGGAGACGGACAATGTATTTTTTACACATTACAGAACTGACACAAGGCACAGATGCGGAATCCATTTAAACAGCTTGAGACAGAGTTTGCGCCAAGCGGTAAGAGCTAATCTGTATCAACTGTATTATTCATTGTTAGCACTGTGTTGTATATGATGTTGCTGAGGACTGGATCTCTGTAGGCAGCATGTAATGCTCGCCAATGTAATAATGTCCTCAAACGTAATAAACCACAAAGGTAATAGAAAATCTGCAGCATTCAATGTACTAAACCCACAAATGTAATACATTTTCCACAAATGTAATAGCCGCTGCCTTCTACAAACGTAACATGTGATTTCCCACAAATGTAGTAACTATTATGTTAGACTTGGCAGGTAGTGACGTGTCAGGGCTTCTTTGGTTCAGCACCGCGGACAGCGGAGAGAGAGATGATCCTCATTAACAAGAAGCATTTTGCTCATGCAAAGAAATAAATCCGGACTTCAACACTACTAGAACGGCCGTAAACGGTCATTCTGACCGCTAGATTTAAACTCTATATTCTCTCATTCAAATAGCCAACTGAGTGATGAATGCATTCATTGTGTCATGATACTTTTGCAAAAAACAAAATAACACCAAAATGTACATTTTAACAAGTTTAATTATACATTTATCAATATTCATATCATCGCACATAGTAAACCGTAGTTATGCATTTACACAAGATTTTAATAGAGAAAACTCAGAACACGAAAATTAACGATTTGATGATGAAACATTTTATCTTAACACTTAATGATATAAATTTAAAAAATAGGCTAATTATAATCGAAAAAGCTGGAAACGAGCTAGTCCAAAAAAAAAAAAAAAAAAAAGAAAAATCACTGGTCACAGTCTGCAGATTACCTCCGCTCTCCGCACAGTTACCACAGGCTTGAGGCATTTCAAGTGTCTGACATTTTATTCTGTTTGCAGCTCTTTCTGACCGGCGCTGTTGATGCGTGTTATAGTATTTCCGAGGTTATTTTGCGCGTGTTAATGCGGATTTGGTTCCTTGTAGCCAGACTGGCATGTTTTGGTTTTGATTTAGATTTGATGCGTGTGTGGAAGTTGGATGTGATATGTGCTTATATGTGCTGACATAAGGCATTTAGGGTACAGGCTTGTAATAATAATGGATGTGTTTTGAGTAAGTCCTCGCTCTGAGCCCCCCCCCCCACTTTATAAACTTTCTGAAACTATGTCAATGACAAAGTCTTAATTATTTTGGCCTTCTTGTAAATTCGGCATAAATTACAGCCTCCTCAGCACCTCTGGTTGCTGCATCCATGCCTCCACATTTAGGACGTTTTCACTGGCGGCAGTTGAGCCGCCTGAAGAGGAAGCTCGTTAATTACGTAGCCGATCAAAACCAACGCCCACCGGACGACGTCACTCAACCAGGTGCTCCTACAGTTTATACAAACATCAGCAGGCCAACATTAAAAAGCAGAAGTTGCGCCACAATGACTGTTTACAGGCGGGATGTGACAGCAGAGTGACTCAGAGCAGGTGTGGCCGACTGCAGGCTGAGTGACACCTGGTTAATCGATCACGGATGGAGTCGTTCTCCCGTCTGATTAAATAAACTTAATGGGTCATAATTGCAGCTGTTAATATTCCAAAGTGAAGTGAGTTACACAACATGCTATAAAAGTTCTGGTGTGCTGTGAGAGTCTGGACCGGATCGGTTGTTCAGGCCCGCGAAAATGTTACCTAGCCGAGGCTAACACCTACAAGCTAACGTCAGCGCTAGCATTAGCTGCTAACGGAAACCTGCCTTCTTCAGCTGAACTCGGAAATAATTAACTCGACTGAACTTCAGTTAAACACACATTTCTGTGTCATCCCAATAAAGTTTGAGTACTGACCCAGATTAAAGTGCGTCTGTGTCCATCTTGTTTCTCCTCAGTGTGTGACCCGCTCCATCAGGGGTCAATCGTTTGTGACTGGCCCCGCCCTTCTCCTCCACTCCACAGCCAATCAGCTGCGAGCATTTTGACTTAAATTCTGAGCGACCAATCAGTGAACAGAAGGCCCTCCAGCGTCCTGGGCTGAGGTCACCTGATGTTATATTAACAGCAGCAACAGAGTTATTAATGACAGAAGTTATATATGTTTATTTATATTAATACATTTAAGTTCTGCAACAGCAGTGATTCAAAATGTGACATTAAATGTCAAAAAGGTAAATAAAAGGTAATTAAAGTGGACTGTTTTATATAAAACACACAGTAAATCTTTTAGAAGTTCACTTCTGTTAAATTCACAACAGCCTCATAAAATAACACTTTTTAGATGTGCACTGAAATACCAGTTACAGTCTGTAGAATAACTATATTTATCTATGTACATTAACGTTGAACTTGATGAAATCTATTTTGAAATAAACATTCTAACAGTAGATTACAGTTAGATTATCTATCTCTGTCTGAGGAAACTCAGTAGGTCTTTTCACAGAGTCGCTGCATTATCGCTGCAGCAGCGTTTCACCAATTCTCTGCTGTTGTGTGTTCGACCAGAACCGAGCAGCTCCGGTGTAAGTTAGTCACCACAGATTGAGTTTGTTGTTTCCGCCAAGGAGGTTTTATTTTTGGTGCCGTTTGTTTTTGACAGCAGGATTATAGATTTGGCGTGATTTTCATGAAACTTATGGAAGTCACGAGGTTTGCAAACAACGAACGAGACGTTTCAGGTTCTGATCCATTGTCTCTGTTAGTGAGCAAAAGATACACCTGCTCATCACCAGCGGTGTCGCCAAAGAGAACAAAAAGGACATCGTCAGGATTACCACTTTAAATTAAAGATGAAAGTTAAAATATACTTGTAATAACTTTTTTATCATATGTAACATTTTTTTAAAAGTCCAGATGTTTATAACAAGACATCTGGACATTTACAGCCCTGTTTGTGGATATTTTAATGGGAAGTCAGGACATTTCTAGCTGTGTTTCAGGCTACAAAAGCTAAATATTTGTGATGAGTCTTCAGGACATTTCCAGCCTCAGTCTGTGGTGACAAAACTGTGCTTTTAAAGAGAAATCTGAATTTCCAGATGTGTTTGTGGCAGCAAAACAGGATATTCTTTATTGTGACATCTGCAATAATAAAACCAGGCGTTTTTAACGGGACGTCAGGACATTTTCCAACTGAGCTTGCAACAACAAAACTGTGTGTTGTTAACGAGACATCTCTAGCCGTGTGTGGAGTAACAAACGTGGGTTTTTAATGAGAAGTCCAGAAGTTTCCAGCAGGTTTTGTGGTGACGAACCCGAATACTTAAAGCCAAAACATGATCTAACAAAGTGGTTTTATGCAGAAACCAAACCAGACCACAAGATCCAATTCAAAATCAAACCTGAAGAAATGTAAAGGTGTAATGTACCTGTGTTCTGCAGAACTGTATACTGTCAGTGTTTATTATTGTGACCCGGATGTCTAAACGACCTTCTGGACCTCCACCGGTCTGGATCAGGTCCACTCAGCTGGAAGCTTCCTCCTCACTGTCTCACAGGAACTTCACACTGCTGGAGAAACTGAGTCCATCCATCCAGACGAGGGCAGGAATCTCCCAGCAGTGACCTCTGACCTCTGCAGTCCATCATGTCTGTGGTCTGTGGATTATAAGGAGCCTGATTGGACTCTGGATGACCAGCTGTCCTCTCGGTCCTCTGGTGTCTGTAGTCCTGCAGGCTGTCATACATCCTACTAACCACCTGATGGCGCCGTGCTGCTGCAGAGAGAAACCTCACCTGTGATCATCTGACTTCAGATTCATATTCAAGTCAAAGTTTATCATTTGTACAGTTTGGTCTCATGTACAGTGACGTCACAGTCTCACAGAGCAGCAGTGGAGTCAGGTAGGAGGACTGAGACCGCCAAAATAAAAGACATAAGAATGATAACAAATCAGTTGTAGGCGTCTATTAGTTTATAAAAGGTTTTGGTTCTGTGTGTTTTTTACATTGTGTAGTTGTGTGTGTGTCTGTGTGTGTGTGTGTGTGTGTGTGTTGTGTTGTGTTGTGTGTGTGTGTGTGTGTGTGTGTGTGTGTGTGTGTGTGTGTGTGTGTCCGACAGGTACGCTAAATCTCATTTTAGCAGAAGTTGTTGATCCAGGGCCCATTGCAAGCTGGAACCATCACTGTTTGTATGGTTAATTAAAAGTGTTTTTTAAAATCTATTCATTAATTTACATAATTATTAGGTATTACTTAGCAAAATGCAAAGGATAGAGAATATAGAATTAAATACATAAAAATGAATAAGTCAATAAATAACACTGAAAATCAAATGGGAATATAATAATATGTCAACAAAACGTACAAAAACAGATAAATAAAGTCTGTATGTGTTTATCTTTTTGTTACGGCCTCCATTATGATACAACCAGGGCCTGGGGAATCCCTGGCACAACAAGAGTGTGAGACTCCCCTCCCCTTCCAAGCACACCAGCAGCAATAGCACTTTTAAATGGTTTTATTAACAAACATATTTTGTGCAGAATCATATGTGCTGGCAGTCTGGGACAGCAGAGCAGAGCCTCCAAGTATGTTACGGCCTCCATTATGATAACCTCGACACTGGGCTCAGAGGGGTCGGAGGAAGTCACATATAAACGCCACACACAATGTCCACAATTAAGCCAGCTTTATTATTTCCCTTTGAGGAAAGAAAAACCCAGGAACAACCAAAGGAGGGGACTGGAGACCCTGGCAAAAAGGAACAAAAGATGGGAAGATGCGGACCCAGCCGCGCAGTGAGCCGTCGCTCCCGCACCTTTCCCCTAAACTACCTGAACAATAACCAAACCTAAAACAAAAGAGACGAATAATCGAGCTGCCGGTGATCTCCAGCCTTAACAAAAGAGCACAACAAAAATGACTGAGGTGAGATTTCTCAACCTGGCTCAGGTAAATGTAACAGGAAGAGATGGAGGGGAGAAGCATCCTCAGGTGTGCTGTTGCCCATGTGTGATCCTCTTCTGCTCCTGCACTCCGGTAGAGTGTGAGGAGGGCGTAACACTTTTCATAATTAATCTTAAAATTTATTTATTTCTTTAATTCCATTATTATTTATGTCACAATTTATAATATTCATATTATCAATAACTCAATAAATAAATTGGAAAACTAAATAGGAAAGTAAATAAATAAATTACAAATAAATATCAATGTGGAGGTGAAAACAGAAATATGAATCTGTATCAAATCTTATAGATTAATTAATGCCTGCATGTATTTTAAGTATTATTTCTTTCTTTTATTTTTATGTCTCTTCTTATAAAATGAAAAAGAGACATTACAGAAATTTAAAGGTAAATACAAATATTTGAAAATAAATAAATCAAGCAAATAATTTATTTTTCATATTATTTTTGGTGCATTTAATGGCAGATTACTGCTTTATTTTGTGGATTGGACTGTGGTATTTTCAGTCCTTCATACAGAGAAACATCTTTGAATCTAAAATAAAAAAATTATAATAAATGTCAAATAAGGTACAAGGTTAATATATTCATCATTTTTACAACATAAAGTAAATATAAAAAAATCTAGAAACATTTAAAATACATGTAGCGTCACTGTGTCTCGAACCCGTTGAGTTAACAGTTAACATCTTTCAGATTAAAGGTTTTAAAGAGTTAAATCACAAGAAAACTCGAGAAGATGAACTATGATTATATATTTCTATATTTTATATTTACACACGTGAGTCTAAATGTGTTGAAGTGCTTTAAATAATAAATCTGTTGATGTGTGAGTGGATCTTTCATACGGTGATGTGATGATGCCACATGGTGTGTGTGTGTGTGTGTGTGTGTGTGTGTGTGTGTGTGTGTGTGTGTGTGTGTGTGTGTGTGTGATGGGGGGGTACGCTGCAATAGAAGCCTGTCAACACACCAGCTGTTGCTAGGCGAGCCCCTGGTTGCCGGGGCGATGTATAGACCCCTGATGGTCTGGTGTGTGTGTGTGTGTGTGTGTGTGTGTGTGTGTGTGTGTGTGTGTGTGTGTGTGTGTGTGGTATTTCTATAGGGACTGGGTGTGGAGCTCACAATGAAAGTGGGCGTCGATGACACTGTGTGTGTGTGTGTGTGTGTGTGTGTGTGTGTTGTCTGTCATTTTAAAGTTAATTATATATATTTATTTTATCTTTTCTTCATGAAGTTTTCCAGTAAACAACAACAACACAACAGATTACAGTGAATCAATAAAAAGGACTCACAGATAATGAGACGATGAAGCAGGTGCTCGTGTTCATGAGACACACGGAGGAACATTTTCACTCAGACAGACTTTATTAAATATCATTATTACAGTCCTGTGAGTAGATGAAGAGTTCCAGCACCTCAGACACTCCCGGTCCTCCCGGTATTCCCGGTACTCCCGGTCCTCCCGGTCCTCCACTGAGTCCAGTTCTTTGACTTCTACACAGAAAGTTCTTCGAAACATTTAAAAACACATCTTTCTCTCTCACCTGTGCAGCTGTGAACCCACCTGGATGGTTTTGGTGTGAAAAACAGAACAAGGTGTTTTTACAGGAATCATGAGCGTCTCACTGAAGATCCTCCTCAGAGCTCGTTCTGATCCGGTTCAGCTCACATGTACAGGAGTGAAATTCATACAAATGTCTCATCTCACGTTCACATCAGTGTCGATGGTCTGAGATTCATGTCAGCAGGTGCCGAGCCAGAGACCGCTGTTCAAGACCTGGTTCCAAACTTCACCATGTGAAACTACTGCATGTCTGTGGCGAGACGTCGGGACTTTGCAGCCAAAACCTATTTTAAACAAGATGATCAGACTTTTAAATCCATGTTTGTGCAAATGAAACGGTTTTAAAGGAGACAACGAACACGTCCAGCTGTGTTTGTGTCTGCAGTGAAGAAGGTTTTTCATTGAGACATCAGGACGTTTCCTGCTGCAGTTGTAGGACCAGAACCAGACCAGTCAGATGTGAATGCATGTGGCAACAAATCCAAGTGTTTCTGATAATAGTGATGCTGTTGATTGTGACTGTGGAACCAGGGAAGAGCAGCTTCTCACAAGGCTACGGGACATTTCCTGTCTGGAAACTGGACACATCAGGAGTTTTCCAGCCGTGTTTTGGCCAAAACCGCATATTTTTAATGAGCTGACTGGATTTTTAAAGTCATGTTTGTGCTGATGTAACAAGCTGTTTTTGAGGAGATCATGAAAACTTCCAGTCGTGTTTGTGGAAGTGTAGCTGATATTTGTCACCAATAATGTGGACTGAACCAGATGTTTCTATATCAGCGGGAACATCTGATGAGAGCAAACAGCTCCACAACATATGTAACGAAGGTCGAGTCGTTTTAGATATTTCAATACAGAAATGATACGAATTCTGTATTTCAGTGAAGAATCTGAAAAACCTCGTCTGCTAATAAATGTAAGTTAAAGCAGAGGACTGAGAGTTTGACTCACAGCTCTGTCAAGAACATTCTGCGGCAGAATAGAAATAAAATCAGTCATTAAACATCTGAGAGTTACAGAGACTGAAGAGGAAACAACATGCAAGTCTGAGTCCAGCCACAGGGAGGCAGTGAAGGACCAGAGGAGAGGCAAACTGTTCTGCTCACAGACCTGGTTCAGTCCAGACCAGGTTCAGTCCAGACCCGGTTCAGCCCAGACCTGGTTCAGTCCAGACCCGGTTCAGTCCAGACCCGGTTCAGTCCAGACCCGGTTCAGCCCAGACCTGGTTCAGTCCAGACCCGGTTCAGTCCAGAGCCAGTTCAGTCCAGACCCGGTTCAGTCCAGACCCGGTTTAGTCCAGACCTGGTTCAGTCCAGACCCGGTTTAGTCCAGACCCGGTTCAGTCCAGACCCGGTTTAGTCCAGACCCGGTTCAGTCCAGACCCAGTTCAGTCCAGACCTGGTTCAGTCCAGACCCAGTTCAGTCCAGACAGGAAGAGGAATTATTGTGACTTTAACTTTAATATAATTATCTGATTATCTGGAAACTTCATCTGCTCAAACTGAGTTCAGTCAGTTTAATAAAACTATATATTATCATTACTGCTTTTATTTTTTCTTGATTGATTTCTCAATCCAGCTATCAAATTAATATTATAATCAACTATTCTGATAAGTGATTAATCTGTTTGAACTAAAAGGAAACATTGTGCCGTCAGCTCGTTAAACTGAATATCTTCTGAGGAACTGAGGGTGAAAAACTGATCGATCAATCGAGAAAATAGTCGACAGGTTAATTGACAATGAAAATAATAGTTATTGACAGCCTTTATCATAGTTATTAATAACACTGTTGTTGTGATAAACTGCTCTGAGACGTCAGGCTGAAATCTTCGCTGCAGTCTGCATTCTTACATCACACTGAACGAGCCGCGTGTTCGTCAGCGTTCATCTTTTAAAGGTGAAACAACTGCTGCTAACGTTAGCTCTGTTAGCTCTGTTAGCTCTGTTAGCTCAGTCAGTGCAGAGGGTAGCGGGCGAGTGGTGCTTAAACCTGAACCAGAACTGGCTGGAGCTAGCTGGTTAGCATGCTAACCTCAGTAGATCTCCACAGCACACCTGCAGATGTGATCATGTTGTGCAGCGCTGCAGTCTGTCAGCTGTAACAGCAGAATTAAGGAACAATAAAAGATCATTAGTCACAGATTATTAGTCATAAACCTTCATGAGTCAAACCTGTTGATCCAGATCAGCAGCAGGAACCAGTTAGATCAACTTTATTGATCCGCTCAGTGATGAAGTCAATAAAGTCGTTAGCAGCGTTTGAGTGATGAACACATGAATGCATCAATAATCATCATCCGCTCATCAAATACATGATATTCAGGTTATTCTGATGGGAGACATTTTGATTAATGAGCACTTTAACTCACTTACACTGAGCAAATGTCTCAATAAATAAACTAAATGTCAAAAGAAATGCATGAAAAATAATCTGGAACATAAATTCAGGCATTATTAATTCATAAAATGTGACATGAATTGATATTACGATCCACAGAACAAACGTTGGCGCCGTGTAAACCTCAGATACGTTGTGACTTCACTTTACGTTTCTTTAAGTTTGATTTTAAACTTCATGCAGTTTATAAAATAACACTTAGGATACCGGTTCAGATAAGATCATGTTTGGGTTTAAAACATCTGGTTCTGTCACCACCAACACAAAGACTCATCTTCTAATTAAAGGTCTCCAGTGGTTTCATGCTGACAGTGTTGAAACGCTCTCTGGCTCGACTCAAACACGTAACGTGACCGTGACACATGTGGTACAAACTGAACACCAGCATGAAGCAGGAGGTGGTCAGTGAACGCCTCACGGTGCGTTCTGGACTTCATTAGCTGTGAATATGAAGAAGAACCAGCGAGCGTTCTGTCGTCCGAGAGCCGGATCAGTTCCAGACTGAGATGTGGGCTGACGTGACGTCTCTGAGACTCTGAGACTCTGAGGAAGAAGCTCAGAGAGTCCGGATGTGAGCGGCGGCCTGCAGGGACGAAATGTGACAGCCGAGCACGTTTAAAGAGTGAACTCCTGATCTGGACCTTCTCAGACCTTCTGTCTCGGTTTCCTCCAAACGTTTTCTCAGATTTGGAGCTCCGGAGGAAATAATCACATCAACAGTTTCTGGTTATCACGCTTCAGGAGGTCACAGAGGTCACAGAGGTCACAGAGGTCACAGAGGTCGCGATCACTCCTGGAGATGTTCTGTGGTGACGTCACATTCTGCTGTCACACACTGACGCTGTTTGTGTTGTTTGAGATTCTGATGTTATTCAGATTTCTGGCCACTTGTTGCTTCGGCTCCAGTTTGTGTTTTTAAAAAACACCTGTGCACATGTGGACTGCGTCTATACTGCAGGGCATGATGGGAAACACCTGCCTCTATATTTCTGTTTTATTCTGCTTCTGTATTTATTTAAATTGTATCAATCACCACATGTATTAAATTTCTATTTCATGAATTTATTTATGATTTTTTGTAAATATATGTTTTTCTTTTGCATTTTTCAAGAAAAAACATTAATAAAGAAGAAAATAAATGTAATAAATAATAAATTAATATACACAATAGTAAATAAAACTGCTCACTTGTGTTGGTTTGTCAACAGGATTACACAAAGAAACATGGAGGCCTGAAAGAAAGAAATAAGCTTCTCAATTAATAAGTAAATATGCCGTTAAATGATCCTAAAAATAAATGTGTTAATTTATAAAATATTTCCTAAATTAAAATCAATGGTTTAATTTGCCTCTATAGATATTTAACTTTGTATTAATTCCCCAATTCATTTACTTTCCCATTTGTTTTAACATTTTGTTTAATTTTATTTCATTTATTTATTTTTATTTATGTAAAAAAATATTTTTTAATGTCTTATCTGGTAAAATGGAAGGAAAACATGACAGAAATAAATACGTAAATAAAAACATTTTAACTACGATTAAATAGAATGAAACATTAAAAGGGAAAGTAGATAAAAAAGAGACGTTAATAAAAAAGTTAATCAACACAGAAGCAAATAAAACACGAAATATCACATATGATAAATTAATCAATGCCTAATTATTTATGTATTTATTCATTTATTTAATGGCTTTCTGATGAATTCATTGAGCCATTATCTTTTTATTTTTGGCGGCTTCAGTCCTCCGTATGATGAAGCGCAGCAGCTGATCTAAAATGTTTCACTCTGACAAATGTTGGAACGATCACCTGTCGTCACCCAAATGATTATAATACAAATCAATTATAAATAAAAGATTATACTAATATTCAGAATATTCAAATTATGAAAAAAAAACTAATAATATAAATATGAATTATTATAATATTTAATCAATATATTTTTATAAATTTGATCAAATTGATTGAATCTCGTGTGTGAACTCAGCGAGGCTCGAACACACAAACCAGCAGCAGCTCTCACCTGTACAGCTCACCTGTAGGGACACTGTGGGTGTATCAGTAACATGTTGTCTGAAGAAGAAAGTGAAGCACCGACATGTATCTGTGTGTGTGTGTATATGTGTGTGTGTGTGTGTGTGTGTGAGTGTGTGTGTGTAACATTCCTGTGTGGACCTCCCGGCTGAGCTTCGGGCCCTGCAGGCTGCAGCCGACATGACTGAACAGAGATCAGCTCGTCGGCGCTCGTTCAGGCTCCGTCGCGTTCGTCCTGAACTGGAAACTGTTCGACAGCGATCAGCTCAGTTCACTCCTCCGCTTCACCGCTCACACCTTCGACACTTCATCACCTCTCTGTGTTCGTCTTAAGCCTCTTTCTAAACTCTAAATTCATTTTTCACAACTCTGTAAAACACTCTGTTACAGTAGAAGTACAGTAAATATACGTCATTACTTTCCATCCAATCAGGGCTCTGCACGACTACTTACGTATTAATTCAAACTTCCCGTACCACCAGTGGTGGAAGAGGCAACCTTTACTTCAAGCTACAATGTAAAAATGCTTTAACACATGAATGTCTCCATGAATCAGTAAATGTGTAACTAAAACAACAGCAGATCCACACGTCCTCCCAGAACAACAAGTTGCCATTTTAAACACTGTTTTAAGCGACCGGTCGTCCTCGACCTCCCGATCTCACAGTTCTTCTCTTCACACTGCGTCACTTCCTCCTTTGTTGGTGTGATTACTCGTCCGGCCTCTAGAGGTCGCCGCCTGACAACAAACCTGAACACGGGTCACAATCAGCTGCTGTCACAGGCCATATGTTTGTTCTTCTGATGAGCGATGTGACATTAATTGTTTTGTCATTTCATTCATTCTTTTCTTTCAGATTGAGGCAGTTTCTGTCCTCCATATTCCTCCACTGTCTTATGATCGCCCATATTTATTGTTTCTTTTCCTTTTATTTTGACTCTATCGACGGTGATGTTTGTGGTCGTGATGAAGCTAAATGATCGTGTGAATCTATGTTTCCTGTTGGGCGGCGCCCTCTAGTGGCTGCAGTCAGATTACAGCAGCAGGAGAGGAAGTCAGATTATGTTGATTTAACGGTCTCATAGAGAAGAGAGCAGGTCCGGTTATTATTAATTTATTCATGTTCCACTTTATGTATTTACGTGTTTGTATTTTACTTATTTGCAAAAAAATAATATAAAGGACGAAAAAATAGTAGATAAGTTAATAGATAATAAATAATAAATAAATTATTAAATAAAAGATGGAAACTTGGAAGTTAAATCAGAATATCAACAAGCACTGCGGACCAATGTGTCGTATTATAAACTGGTTACTGTTATTATTTCTATATTCATTAACAAGACAAAAACATAAATAAATACACTAATAAATGTAAAAGTGTATAAACTGATATATAAGTAGTGAAACAGATTGTTGATCATGTCGGCTGTTTTACACCAGAACTGAAAATATGGAAAATTACTGTTAATATCACAATTAAAGACATAAATAAGTTGCTCAGCAAATAAGTAAATATACCATTTAATTGGCATAAATTGATATTTGTGGTTAAATCTTTACCTTTTTATGAACAGTAAAAGTAAAAGTACTGCATTTATAATCCTACTTCAGTAAAAGTACAGAAGTATTATCAGATAAATGTACTTAAATAATCTTCATTAAAAATGTGAAACATTTTGTAATTATGGAATATTTACACTGATAAAACTTGTCATTTCCAGATGTTATAAATCATTGATCAGATGAATCTTCTTTTACAATCTATAAACTTTATTAATGATCTTTCGTGTTTCATGTGTGAAGAACTTTGTGTCTCGTGTTTGTGATCTGTATAAAGTTATCATGTTGTGATCAATTTATATATGTTTAATATTCATTTGATTTATTCAGAGTCCTGCAGGAAACCAAGTTTAAGAAAATTAAATATTTATATTAAATATATTTGTTTTCTAGCTACATGCACTCTGAGGTTTGACACAATATTTTAATAATTTAACTCTCTCTTCAAAAAAAGCTGCTGTGTTTTTATTTCTGATATTGATCATGTGACAGCTGATCACATGGATCTTGAGACTGTCTGTGGAGCTCAACTCACATTAATAATCTATAATCTAATCTAATCTATAATAATTAATTATTTAATTATGTCTTGTTGTCTGTAAAGGAACCAGAAACTGGAGCTGTGAATAAATGTTGTGCAGTAAACTGTTCACTTTTCCTTCAGGACGGGATGAAGTGTCAAGTAGTACAACATGAAGTACTCGGGTACAAATACCTGAGCGCTAACCTTTGACCTCTGACCTCTGTATAACTTCCTGCGGTTCACCTTCACCTGAACGTCTTTCCTCATCCGGCGGCTGAGAGAAGAAGAAGAAAACGAGCAGAGAAACGAAGTACAACTCACAAAATAAAAGTCCGGTTTATTGTCAAACAACAAACTTCGCACATACATCAAAACAGGCCGTCATAAAACAAAAAGTCGCCGACAAAAACGAAATAAGAAGGAAAAAGAAAAGAGGCTCTTTTCTTTGGCCTTACCCTCCCATACAAACAAACTAGTTATGGTACAGCTAAAGTACATACATTAAATTTACTGGAATGCTCTGAGTTCAACGGCTTAAGAGGTTGTTTTTTTACTGTTTTTACATGTTTTCCCTAGTATCTGTTGAGATATCGTAACATGGTCAACCAAGTAAAATCTTTCGTTAAAGAAGCACCGATTTGGTCTGACGAGATCGCTGCCGGGAGAGAAACTGACCCCCCCTCCTAACAATATGTACAAAAATATAAAATGTAAATAAAAATACAAACAAATTCTCCTTTCGTGTTGTTGTTGTTGAAGAGAAGCCGGATTTCTGCGTCGGTGTGGTGGCGAGTTCCTCTAGAAAATTTGTTTTAGCGGTTTGAGGGGAGATCGAGAGTGTGTGTGTGTGTGTGTGTGTGTGTGGACGCGGTCGATGTTTGTTGAACTCTACTTGCTAATGACCATGTTGGATTTTTTTTTTATTATTATTTTTCCTTTAAATCAGTCCTCCAGCTCCTCCACCTGCGACATATAAAAACAGTCAGAGGTGAAGAATCAGGAAGTGGTTCAGCAGGATGGCGCCGCGGGAAAACGCATCAATCGTCATCGTCGGTTTTCTGCTTCTTGGTTTCGACGTCGTCCTGGAGGAAGAGAAGAAGAAGAAGTTAGTCGAAGGGCGAGATCAGGAGGATCAGGATCGTTGGCGTGGAAGGTTTCGGCGCCTCACCTCGTCGTCGTCGTCGTCATCCTCAGCTGCCCGTTTTGTGCCGCCCTCCAGCTCGTCGTCGTCGTCCTCCTCGTCTTCCTCCTCGCCTGCAGGACAAGAGGAGTGAGATTCTTCTTCGGGAAACGACGGAGCATTTTGTTTAAAACACGTGTACGGAATATTCTAGCTACCTTCTCCATCATCTTCCTCGTCCTCCTCATCAACTTCCTCGTCCTCTTCATCATCTACGTCGGGCTCGCCGTTTTCCTCGTTCTCCTGAAACACAGAGAGGAAGTTCAGACTCTGAAGCGATGCGGATCAAAGTTCAACATTTTATTCAAAGTTCAGAGGAAGTGCTCCTCCACAGGAGCAGCAGAGCGGCGGCGAGGCCGGGTGGAGGCGATGGAGGCGGTTACCTTTCCGTTGGTGGCAGCATCTTTGCCGTTCTCCTTCTCCTCCACCAGCTTCTTCTCTTTCAGGTCCTGAAGAAAACAAACAAAAATCAGAAAAAGGCATTCAGAATATAAGTGTTGAGGCAGCAGCTGGTGTGTGAGCCCGTCTACCTGCCCTGCTACCTGATGGCCTAGTTAGTGGAGCCCCAGTGCATGCTGGGAGCTGCACATTTTTCAGCCCTCTGCTGTCAGAATGAAGCCTTCCTATTTAAACACCATATTGGTCTCTGCAGATCCTCCCCCCGTCCTCCTCCTCCCACTTCATCCCTTCTAATGTGTTGTAATCTGATACTTTGATGTGGCCCCCGGGGCACTCTGGGTATTGTAGTCTTTGCGGGCTGCCGTCGCCGCCATATGTCACGAGACACGCCCGGGAGAGGCACTGCAATACCCAGGATGCACTGCTCCGTTTAAAATAACACAGGAGGGCGCAGGAGCGGGGGGGGGGGGGGGGGGGGGGAGGGAGGAGGGAGGAGGGGGGGATGGAGGAGGAGGAGGAGGAGGCGGTGAGCGCGGTGCACGCTGCTGCTGCTGGCCGCGCGTTGTAACGGAGGCTGAGGACAATAGAAGACGACACATGGCAGCCGAGAGAAGCGGCCAGAAAAGCGACGACGAGGCGGCGCGCCGGGCCCGGAGCCCGCACACACACCGTCACAAACACCTTGAGGGGCTTTCTGCTCCGCGCGCACACCGGAAAACCGCCCGCCGAGCCTATTAATAGCGCTCCGTTTCCTCGATTTGCCGACATCGTCCGTTCACAGCCTATTATCCCCGCTTCACGCACGCCCCGCACATCCAACACGTACACTGTTATTGATTAATTACTTCACATAATCGTATTGGTTCAAATCCATTAAGCTGTTTAGCAGCATCGCAGGAGACAAATGCGGTTCAGCTGCGCACGGAGGCTCCGCGCACTCACCGACTGTGCGTAAAAAGGCGCTTGTGCGTAAAAATGCTCCACAACTATATTTAGTGTCTGAACAGGCACGCCGGATTATCAGCGGTAACACCGGGCCCGGTTCCCCTCTGCTCCTTCTCCATATGTTCATTTGTTATAATCACTCATAATTATTCAGCTCGCTGCCGCCGCTCCGACTGTCTGAAGCCCGGATCCTGCTCCCTCCGCCGCGGAGCCCCGGCTGCCCCCGCGGGGGCTATTAAAGTTTTACCCAATCTGATCCAAAGTCCAACTGGACGGACGTGAACATTTAAAGAAGCACACAGATGGTCGGAGGGACGGAGAGAGCCCGAACTGTGACGGTAACAAAGAGGGGAAAACCAGCACCGTCACATCACACCTCCACAGCCCGGCCACACACACACACACACACACACACACACACACATGCACGCGCACCACACACACACACACACACACACACAGAGGAGAAGTGCGCTGCATTACAGAAAAAGACAGAAAAACTTTTCCCCTGAGACATTAACGCGCCCTGCAAACATGCTGCGACCCAGCGAGCAGGAGGCGGAAGCCGCGGCTCAGACTCTCCGGTGAGCGGAGGCTGAGCACCGGGGCACCGGAGCCCGATCAGCAGCAGCGGTCGACCTTCCAGAGTCGGTAAACAAACCGGGTCGGACGGGGCGGCCAGGCCCGCTGGTGCTGTTTAAATACCGGAGACACAAACAAATACACGAGCAGAGACGCAGGAAGAAGTGGAGGAGCCCGAAAGTTGACATCTGTGTGAATTACGCACCGCCCGCCGCCTCCGAGCCT
The DNA here is from genome assembly GCA_963678695.2 of Diplodus puntazzo. Taxonomy (NCBI): domain Eukaryota; kingdom Metazoa; phylum Chordata; class Actinopteri; order Spariformes; family Sparidae; genus Diplodus; species Diplodus puntazzo. The sequence continues at coordinate 1,493,918 of OZ023166.1, forward strand.
CCATTCAAACGGACCAACTTCGCAGCAGCAGCCCAGCTGGAGAGCCGCGCAGAACCCCGTTCAGTCCGCTCAGCCTCAGCTGCTCAGGCTCAGCAGCTCGTTATCCCTCTATTAATAAAACAACCCGGGATATTAGCGCTGCTGTCCACACTGGACGCGGGATCGGACTTCTAATTAATTCGCACTAAGCTGCCGAGAAGATGAAATAAAAAGAGCAAACAGGCGCGTCGACGAGCCGAGCGGCGGCAAACTGCTCAAAAAGCTGTCAAGTGTCGGAGCGGCTGCCGGTCCGCGCCGCGGCGCTCCGGACCTGCTGAGTGTGTTCGGAGAGGAGAACCGAGCCGCCTGGATAAACAAAGAACCCGCGCAGACTCTCCGGACAATGAGCCGCGGACTGAGCGCAGCCTCTCCGTGATGCGGAGCGGAGACCCGCTGCTTTTCTCCAACATCCCCCGGCAGACTTTCTCACAATAACTCGAACACCGGCGCTCTTTTTTTTTTCACCCCCTCCGGCGCGTCCGACTTCGAGTCCGAATGAGCGCGAAGCGACGACGGGAGGTTTTTTAAAAATCTAGGTTAGAGCCTGGAGCAGCTTTATTCTGCTGAGGCTCGGAGAGACGCGGCTCCTGCAGGAGGTGTGAGGAGGAGCGGGCTTACCTTGGCAGAGATATCCGAGCCGGAGTCAACTTGTGTGTCTGCCATTGTTTTAGTTCAATAAAATAAAGGACGGCTGAAATGAAAGGTTGAAGAAAGTAAATCCCTCTCCTCGGTTTGCGGATCAATCAGTATTATATTGTGCCAGTGGCCAATGCTGCTGACGGCCGAGCCTTTAATATAGGCTTGTGGGCGGAGTCGGGAGGAAGCTGCGCGGGCGCTGATTGGCTGCGGGCTCCACAGAGGTGTTCTCTCCGCGCGTTGGAGTGGAACAATGGGTAGAATTTCTAAACCGGGAGGCCACGCCCCCTCCTGTCCGCCGCTGCAACTGTCCTTTCTCCACAAAAACAATAACCCGCCGATTAAAGCCCGCAAAACGGAACCGAGCCGGCACCGGCGAGCCCGTTTCTACACGGTGACACCGAGAAAAGTGCGTTCACACCGAATTACGCACTAAACATGTCGCGCGGGCAGCGGCTCCGGCTGACGTCGCGTCACAGTTTGATTGATTGATGTGCATCTGGTCGAGTCGAGCGGCGACAGAGCTCGACTTCCCGCCCACCGCCCCGCGACCCGCGAACACGGCGAGCAGGAGAGCAGAGCAACATGTCGGCGGTGTGAGCGGATCAGAGCTGTTAATGGCGTTACTGTCAGCTCATCGAGTCTCCTCATGAACACGATCCATCACACACACACACACACACAACAACGGCTCAGAGGACGTGAGTGTCTCAGCACCGCCGCCATGTCTCATCACAGCTCGCCCCGCCCCCTTCTTCTCTTCCCGACGCCCATGTTTGAAACTCCCTCACTCATCTGTGGATGTGCGCACTTGACGCTTTTTTTTTTTTTTTTTTTACATAACATCCCATAAATTCGTGCGCCAAGGTCGATGCACGAATAAACACACAACCTCCCGTCGAGCCCCGTGTACATGACCGTGTTCCCGCCGTGTGTGCAGCCGTGTTACAGTGAGCTGGTGCGGGTGTTTTAGAGAGAAGTGCCGGTGGCCTCATTTCCTCCGCCTCCATTGTTCGGAGCCTCGTTGGAGGGAGAGGGAAACAAAAAGCAGTGCGACACAACAGACATGCGATGAGACGAGTGCAGGAACAGAAGTGTAATGTGCTCATGGACCGACACGTTATGAAACAAACACGTATCGTTTCCTTACCGAGGTTTGAACTCATGGGGCTTTAACAAGCTGAACATGAGAAGGACAAAGCGGCGCACAGAAAAAAAGCGGCCGCCATTACGCGCTCATGGTGGGGGATGGGAGCGGAGTGCGGTCCGGTAACAGCAGCCCACATTCACATTCTACTCTGATGACGCACTCGGCCGCTCGGGGCCGCTCCGATTGGTCGGCTAAGTGGAATAAACACGGCTTTGGCGCACGGCGAGCGCTGATTGGCTGCCGCGGACGTCCGTCAATTCAAACTGGGCTCCCGTGGGCGCGCTGTAAACTCCGGGTGCGGATCTCGGATCTGGACTGCGGTGTGTGCGCAGCATCAGTGTCGAGTTTCACTTCAGTGTTTTCGGGCGGCTGTTACCGCCATGATCTCTGAGCCGCGGTCAGCGTGAGGAACTGCTCGGAAACACTCGAGCTCTCCATGTTTCATTAAGCGGTGCTATCAAATATTAAACCGTGTGAGGCGGAGCGGAGAGAGCGGTCCTTCACCAGAACCAAACTCTGTACCGGGTCTCCTCATACCGTGTTTTCTCTGAGAGGAGCGTTCACACCGAGACAGCAAACAGCCTCACGCTCTTTAGGTCCAGTTTATGTTGATGCTTGTGCGGTTCTGGTTCTGTTCATTCATTGTTTTATTTTCCTTGGTTTTCCTTCATATCTTGTTTTTTCTTTCTTCTGTTAAACACTGTTAGTTTGAAGGATCCACATAAATAAACGTGTCTTTAGAAAATAAAGCAAATGGTCTGAATAAATATTGGACCTCAGATCTCTTCAGGTCCAGCTGGTGACGTTGAGGTTTGGTTGAGGAGAACAGACACCTGAAGACATTTCCAGTGTGGCGACCAAAACCAGAACAACGAAGCAGATTAAAGCAGTTTCCTCTGAAGAGACGCGACGTTACTGAACTAAATACAATAATTCCTGCAGTGATTTAGATCTTTTATAACCTCGACTACGTCTCGTTATTTGGTGAATACGATGATGTTCGTTATCAGGAGATATCGAGAGACATATTGTCTAAATCTTTTGATAAACAACATTTGTTATTTGATGTAAATAAAGATTTTCTTAATATCTTGAGAAATCATCCTGTTATCTCTGGAAAATGTTTCTCATTTTGTGATAACGAAGAAAATTAAGTCTTGATCTCAAGAAAACCAGTGAAATATGTTTGTGACCGCTGAAGGCTTCCGTACATATTATAATGTAAAGATTTAAGAGTTGTACGTCATTAAAATGTTTTATATGATATTTATTCTGTGTCACCTTGTTTTTCCTTTATATCTTGTTTTTTCTTTCTTCTGTTAAACATTGTTGGTTTGAGCTCGTTGTTGAAAAGAGCCGCACAAACATTATTTCCTTTAAACCAAAAATAAAACATTGAAATAACAGTTTTGATGTTGTGTCAAAAACATATCTTGCAGTTAGCATGCTAACCAGCTAGCCCCTTGCCATTTTGTACCTCAAGAGATGATAATCTGTGAGTTAACGGCACCAACACTTCCCGTCCGAGCTCACAGTCCACGCAAAGTCAGCTGATACGTCCAACCGTTAGCTGCTAGCTGACAGCAGCTACAGTTAGCAGCAGTTAGCAGCAGTTAGCAGCTATGGTCAGTTTATTCAGTCTTCTGAGTTTGTTAATTAAGTTTGTTTAGGCAGAAAAAAAATTAGCCAATGAGGATCTTTCTCTGCTCATTAACATTTCATCAACAAATCTACAGACTGCTCCTTTAATGAACCCTTAAAAACAGACTCCAGGTCAGATTCTGTTGAGCTTGATGGATCTTAATGATAACTTTGATAACTGAACTGCAGCTCAACATCTTGAGAAATTCTCTTCTTCTGTTTCTTGATGTTCAGATGGAGTTTAGCTTAGCTTAGCATAGTGACTGGAAACAGAGGGAAACTGCTAGCCTAGCTCTGTCCGAAGGTAAAACACATCGCTGGTCACAGGATCGGTCTGAGAGAAACGACCAGAGTTTGAGTTTAAAACATTTAAAAAGTGAACTCACGTTATGAACAGAGTGAAGAAACCACAGTGATGATGTCACAGACGTCAGCTGAAGTTAGCGTGCTAACAGCTAGCTGCTAACAGCCCTCTGTAGCTCAGAGGTGACAGTCTGACAGCCTGCAGCTTCAGTTCACTACTGAGTCTAATAAGTCAACGACATGAACTCATAAATGTGAAGAAAGGAAGTATTCTGACACGTATTTTTCATTATAAACAGGAAAATCCACCCGTCCACCGTCTGAACTCGAGTTTCTACTCATTCACGTTTACAACAGAGTGAATCTTGGTACTGACTCACGTCTGTCAGCTCCGGCTCAGATCACCAGCTGAGCCGAGCCGTCAGCTGCTCTGGGGCCCCCGAGGCCGAGGGGCCCCAAAGCCCCGAGTTCACTGTGCGTCAATTGGTTATACATAATTTGATTAACTGCAGATTTGTTTAGGAATTTGCACCATTGAAGTACAATATCGACTGAGACAGGTCCGGGATCACGACTTAATCTGTGGCCCCGTCCTGCAGAGGGGCCCGGGGTCGACACTTAGCTGCACCGCTGCTGTTATTTTAGCTTTAATTAGAGTCAAACAGACATTTGCTCCCCTCACAGGTTCATCTGTCCCGCTGGGCGGCTCGACGCGGCTCCTCATTGGTCGAAGTGTACGAGACAAACCTGAATAAATACATAAAACAACTTTCTGTTGATCAACTTTTCTTACAAACAGGATGTTTTAAATAAAAATATTTTAAGTGAAATGATCATTCAGGTAAACTGTCTCATTTTAAACTACAATCACAGTAAATACAGTATAAATGCATTTAAATAAATGATGTGTAATAAACACTGAGTGAGTGAAACTAGAAACCTTTAATGATCAGACACATTTATGATCTGTGATAACGAGTTATTCATGTCTTTATCACAACAAATGCTGTTTTCTACCAGAAGATGATTTTCTCGAGATCTCCAGATAACGAACGTTTCTCTGAGATAACGACTCTCTTAATAACAAAAAAAATACTTAATTTGAGATCACAAGAGAGCAGTGAAGCAATATAAAGCAATTTCAACAACACAATAAATATGGTTCTGCAGAGACGGGTCGTATTTAACCTCGACTGTGTCTTATTATCAAATTATTAGATTATGTTTGTTATCTGCAGATCTAGAGAAAATATTCTAGTGATCTCAGAAAACCTCACTTGTTATTTTGTGGTAAGAAGTTAGCATCTCTCTGGCTCCTCTGAGATTATTGAACTGTATTCTGGATTATTACAGATAATAATCTGTGTGTCAACACAAGGTTCTGATCCGTCCAGGTTCTGTTCATCCAGATAATCTGCACAGATGAACGTAAATTAACTGTGTAGCAGTAAGAAGCTAATGCTAGGCTACAAACAGACGACATCACGGTCACATGACTGAAACGTCTCCACCACTAAGAGTCTTACTGCACAATTACTATCCAGGTTTTCTATAAACTGATCAGTGTACAGGTTGTACAGTCAGAGTTAGAACAGTGTGTAACTAAAGTGGCTGTAAAGACGGACTAGTGAGTAGATGAGTCTCCGTGTTCGCTGTAAGGACGTTTAATGTCCCCGACAACCTCTGTAGTCTCATTCAGACACTCGTTAGCAACCGCTAACTGTTTTTAACACATGAAGAGCTTCAGGATCAAACTGTGGGACATTAATGATGATAAAAACCTGTAATATGCTCAGCCTGTGGTGACACACAGCTGATTACACACATTTAACTGGAAACACATTCAACACACTTTGAGACGAGAGGACAGGAGGTGCTAACATGCTAACATGCTAACTGCTTCCTGGCTTCCTGACTACAGACTGCAGCTCTGTATAAGGTGAGTGACCCTGTAGGATGGTTGTGGAGCGATGAACGACCCTGTGACAGTGAGCAGGCTCATCAGGACTCAGCTCGTCACCTCACAAACATCTTCCAGCTTTGGACCATCAGCTCGTCTGAGCGCTGGTCAGAGTGGAGGTTAAATATTTGGATTCTCAGAGCCGACACTAATCCAGGTTTAGACTTAATCCAGGCTGGAGCTGCTCACCCTGGAGGGGATCAATCTGGTCTACGTGACGCTGCTGGAACAACAGACCGACACTTTAAACCTGATTGTTTCTGTTTTTTTCTGTTAAACAGTCGACGTCCAGCGTCTGTCCTCCCGCCTGAGACTAAATAAGATAACAGATAATGACAGCGCAGCAGACGACGTCTCCTGGCCTCTGAGTGGTCGAGTCTCCTCCGTCGTCCCGCCTGCAGCCGACATGTTGGAACCTGTTGCAGCGACGCCTCCAGCAGCTCAGCAAACAACAAGTTCATATCAGGGAATCTGCACTTATCTCTCAGTGTAACTGCTATTTATAGCTGCAGGAGGATAATGTTATTAAGAAGGATGTTGAGATAAAACATGCAGGAGGTTGAAGCTGTCGGTGCGACTGTGTCTTTAAACTGAGGGTCTCCACAGAGACTGACCAGGTTTCCCATCTGTACATACCTGTTGTGACATCACAGCAGTCAGAGGTCCATAAACAGCTTCAACACTGGAAACAACACAGCGACTGCAAGAGCTGAATCAAACTTCTGTCTTAAAACATTCATACACCTGTTATTCTCGTTCCCTTCACTGAGGAGGTCGTTTCTCACCTGCAGCCGTCTGCTTGTTGGTTTGTCAGCAGGATTAAACTAAAACTACTGAACAGACTTTCACCAAACTGTGATGGAGGACGAGTCTCATTAACATTCATGGATCTGATGAAGGGACGGATATCATCCCTGTCTTCAACACAGACAGAGGACACTGACTTCCTCAGGTGTGTTTCAGTGTTTCAGTGTCTGCTGTCTTTGACTGACTTCAGTTTGATGAGGATTTAAAAACAAAGTCTGAATCCAGCAGATTTGAATCTGTTAGTTTGAAAATACTCCTGCAGGCAAAAACTCATGACTGTTCTTTATGTGCTTATTTACACTAAATAAAGAACCAAAGAATAAAACACATGAATTTACACAATTTCCAGTTTTAGGGCTTTAAAAACGGATATAAACTATATATTACTGGATCTGAAATCTCATTGGCTACATGATGTGTCAGTCATCTGGAGGCTGGCGTGTAATTGGCTCAGGTGAGTGGGTGCCTTGTCTACACCATCACTCATTGGTTGTTGCAGGCTCTAGGGCGGGCATATAAGCTCATATCTGCTCAAATCAGCTGTCAATCAAACGGGAGGATGTCTTTTCTGCCGTTTCGTCCCCTTTTGATGATGTCAGAGCGTTTTGGACTGAAGGTTTGGAGTTTGACGCTCTACAGAAACACTTCAGTGTGGAGTCGGTGGAACCTTGTACGTGCTAGTTAGCTGTTTGTTTGGTGATTGTTCCCTGACGTGGTTTAATCTTTAACTGGTTTACATGAATAGAATCAGCAGAATCTGACGCCGTGTGGCGACGATACACTTTAACTGAGACTTCAGCTGATCTGCTTCGTATTTGTCTTGTTTGGGGAACCAGCTGCAGGAGGATAATGTTCTGATCCGACAGCCTCCACTCTCTCTGGTGTTAGTCCACCTGATGCAGAACTGACTCCAGAGATTTGATCCGGTTCAGATCCGTCTCCAGTTACAGCGAGTCTGTAGTTCAGTCACAGGAAGTCAGAAGAGTCGGTGCTGACGGTTTGTCTCATGGTGCCCAAAAATCACTTCATGCATCTTTTACATGTCGTGTGAAGTATGTGGGGCATGAGCGTGTGTGTGTGTGTGTGTGTGTGGTCTGAAGCTGTGTAGTAAGAGTGTGTAACTGATGTTATCTGACACAAGAGGAAGTGCAGAGCGCTCTCTGGCCGTGACTTCCTCTGGCGTCTCAGTGAGGAAACAACGAGCTGATGTTCAGTCATACTCTGCTGCGCTCGCCGGAGACGAGGCGAGGTGAGGTGGAAGCGTTGCCGGCGGTTACGCAGGTGAAGCGACAGCAGGACGGGATGTGATCTGGAATCTGACCCACAACCAGGAGATTCAGAAAGCAGCTAGCGGCGGTTAGCAGCTAACTCAAAGAACAACAGCTTCCAAACATGTCTTGTTCCTTTAATCTCTGATATCATGTTTGGTGCATTTAATCCACGTTTTTACTTAATAAAGGACTAAAGTGTCCTTTAACATCTGCACCTGTGGCCACGCCCACCTGTGATGTCACTGTGTGCTGGAGCAGTGATGGAGGAAGTACTCAGATCTGTAGATACCGCGCTGTAAGAAACACTTTGAAGGCTTCTAAAATGTGTTGACAGTGAGTCCGGAGTGACACCGGCATGATGTTTGAGTCCGACCCGTTCTGACAAATACATCCAGAACCAGAACATCTGGAGGAGTTGGACCTCCGTGTTTCACAGAGCAGCAGGTTAACGGCGGCGGAGGAAACGTCGAGCCGTCGACACGATGAAGGTTGTTGGTCCTCATCAGCTCGTCCTTCATGAACACCAGCCAGTGAAACTCCTCCTCTGCCTCGCTCTTCATCTTCCTCCTCAGGTCACATGACCGCCATCCTGCTCGCTCGCCCACAGCTCGGCTCTCTGTCAGTCCACCTCTCTCTCTCTCTCTCTGTGTATTGATCAGGCTGAAGGACATCATGTCTGATGGATGACGTTACCTGAGGAGAGAGATCACTGATCATCACCTCCAGCTGACTTTGTGCCACAAATACAGTCCTCAAAAGTCAAACAGCGACACAAAATCACCTTCATTATGTTTATTTTCTTATATTTATTTTATTTTATTAAGTCTCGGTCACACCAGCATTTAAAACGGTATCAACATTGATCACACATCAAAGCTTTTGTTAGATTTTATTGAAAATTCGATATTGACTATAAATCGACTTTATTGACCTTCATGGAAGTGACGTCAGATATCTGGTCACAGTCAGAAGTTGTGTCAGTGAGCATTTAAATAACTTTAACTGTTAAAAGAAAATAAAAACATGCAGAAATTAAAAAGCCAAAATCAAAAATGCACTGAAAAAATAACAAATGTGATGAAACGCACCAAAAATGACATTAAAAATAGTCAATTAATTAGTAATAACGTGACAAATTGATATATCTGCTACTTTATTTTATGTAATTCTCCATTTT
>OZ023166.1:1507901-1570401 GCA_963678695.2 Diplodus puntazzo
AGCAGGTGAGCTTCTCACCGAGAGTCAGCTGATAGGAAGGAAACTGGATAAACAACACACACACACACACACGCACGCACACACACACACACGCACACACACGCACACACACACACACGCACACACACACACAGAGGATTGAATGTTTAAAAAAGTGAAGCCAGAGAGAAGAAGAGTCTGAAACAGGAAGTGGTGAGAGTGACACTTCCTGTTCACAGAGAACCAGCCGCTGTGTTCAGTCTGCTGAACTCTGCTCCTCCAAACGGTTCTGGTGGACCCGAGCCAGCAGACAAACAAACAGCAGCGCTCCACAGGTCTGAACCCTGAGCCCAGCAGACTAAAGGAGCAGTTCAACACTTTCTTTAGTCTGTTCATCACAGAACATCTCACTTAATTATTCTGCTCTAAACTAGAATGTAAAAGTCTTTATATGTTCACATATAAAGATGGAGGATGTGCAGCTCGGAGCCCCCAGGAGGCGCTGTGGCCCCCGTAAGCTTACATGTGAAAGAATCAGCTGTGAAACAATGGAAACATTTTATTTAAAATCGAAGCCATCGAGACACGACGGGTTTCACTGACACTGATGAACGGAGCTCCGCCTCCGACGTTCATTTGTTTTTGTTTTGTATGAACTATCAGACGATATTTAAACAGACACAGTCAGCGGAACCGCTCACACTCCAAATGATGTCACAGCACAAGATGGCTGCGCTCATATCCGCCATGTTTTTATGGCCTCGTTTCTGTACAGTGGGAGGAAGTGGAGACGGGTCGTCCATCTTTAAATGTCACAGACATACAGGGGGAAGAACTAAAGGAGCAGTCCGTAGTTTTGTTGAAGAAATGTTAATGAGCAGAGAAAGATCCTCATTGGCTGATCAACAAACTAAATAGATCAACTCTCTTTGTCTTCATGACTGAATAAACAAACTGACCTTAAAGGACAACACAGTTTGTACTGTTTCACTTTGTTTATATGTGGCGGACCCTGCCACCTCCCTGTCCTCAGACAGTGTTCTGAGACCTTGTTGTCCTCTGAGAACAGCTCGTGGATCACTGATGGAGACAGTTTGTGTTATCACCTCATTAACATTGTAAATATTATTGAAATAATGTGGTGCTGACACTCATCACTTCAGCCGCTCTAAACATAATCAGGATTTTTACAATGAATATTGATATAATAATATATGGAAATACAATTATTTGATTAGAGGTTTGAAAAATAAAGCAGAATAAATCTCTCCTCTGGATCTTTTATTAGAAATAATTCAGATTATTCAACACAAGATACAAATCTCTCTCACATGTTGTGTTTCTGTTACTCATTTTAAAGAGCGTCTCTTGTACATTAGTATAAGTAGTAGTATAATAAGTAGTGTCTGCAGGCTGCAGTATCAGCGTCAGTACAAGTACAAACATCAGTACTGTTAATATTTAACCTTCATCTCAGCGGACGTCGGATCTCTGCAGGTCAGCGGGTCAAACTGAGGCTCTGACCTCGTTATGATACAGATGAACTGAGCATGCTCAGTTTGGCTGCCGTACACACACACACACACACACACACACACACACCACACACACACACACACACACACACACACACACACACACACACAGTCAGACAGATGTCCCTGGCTGCAGCTCGTAGCCCATTAGCTGTGTTTAATTATTGATCTCTATAGAGTCCTGCAGCAGGCAGATGGACACACACACACACACACACACACACACACACACACACACACACACACACACACACACACACACACACACACACGGTGATGTCATCAGTCAGTGTGTAATGTACGTCTCCGTCTGATAATTTCATTGAGAAGACTTCATGGATCACTGCTGAGGTCTCACAGTTCAGTCCAATCAGATGTTTGTGACAAAATACTCAATACACATATAATAATAATACAACAGTTATGATGTCATATAAACATGTGTATTTATATCTATAAGTTCTGTGTAGGTTGTAGTTACATGTTGTAGAAACATCAGCACACTGTGAGTTCAGGCTGATGTGTCTGCTGTTCCAGTTCAAACAATCTGTCAATCAGTTGGTTTTTTCAAAGTGTATTTTTTGGCCTATATAAGGTTTTAGTGACAGAACAGCTTTAGAAATGACAGGAAACAGGATGAGAGCGAGGGGAGTGACCCGCAGCAAAGGCCCCGGGCCGGGACTGGAACCCGGTCTGCCACAGCCTCTGTACATGGACGCTGCTCTGCCAACTGAGCTGAACGGCGCCCTGATCTGTCAAACAATTTGAAAGAGAACGCAGCGTCCAATCCTGTCGCCTGAATCAGAAATTAAAAGTAGGCGGGGTTTAATTTCAGGGTTACCTTGTTAGTTCTGCCACTATAGGGCGCTCTAACAGAGACCACGAAGGAGCGGCTGTTCAGCTGGGGAGGAGAGTCAGTGCAGATCCAGACCTGCTGGAGGAATAAACACCCGAGTCACACCAGACTCATACCAGACTCAAACCAGAGTCACACCAGACTCAAACCAGAGTCACACCAGACTCATACCAGAGTCAAACCAGAGTCACACCAGACTCATACCAGACTCAAACCAGAGTCACACCAGACTGAAACCAGACTGAAACCAGAGTCACACCAGACTCAAACCAGACTCAAACCAGAGTCACACCAGAGTCACACCAGACTCATACCAGACTCAAACCAGACTCAAACCAGAGTCACACCAGAGTCACACCAGACTCATACCAGACTCATACCAGACTCAAACCAGAGTCACACCAGAGTCACACCAGACTCAAACCAGAGTCACACCAGAGTCACACCAGAGTCACACCAGAGTCACACCAGACTCATGTGCTCTGGTGTGACTCTGGTTTGAGTCTGGTGTGATAATTGAACATGAAGCTGATGATAGTTGTGTAGATCTGAGTACTTCCGCCTTCACTGGACTTTAATCTGAAACTTTTCATTGAATTTACAGATTTTTCTTTATTATATTATTTTCTAGATACTTGTTTTTATTCATATTCACATGTTGTTGCTTTTACTTTCACATTTTTATATAATATTTATGTATTTGCTTTTATTGAACCAAGCAGATATAATTCAGACAAAACAATGTAGATGTCAGTGAAATGAAAGAAATCACCTGTGAAAACAACAGCTTGACTTCAATCACAGGTGTGAGGAGGTTCAGGTGTGAGGAGGTTCAGGTGTGATGACATCACCGTGACATTCATGTTCCATCATGTCATTATTTTATTCCAGATGATAAAACATTAATTTAACTTGTTCCACTGAGATGTTTCCATGTTCTGCTCCTCCTCTCTGATCCCTTCTTTATGTTTCGTCCTCTGTATGAACTCTTTGTTCTCTCTCATCTAACTTGCGGTTCTGTGGGTCCAGCAGAACCTCAGTCCAAGATCCAGTGATTTAATCTGAAGAGTGTGTCAGTCATGTTAGAGTCTCTGTCTCCATCTGCTGGCTGCACACACACATTTAATCTGTGTTTTATATTGTATTGCTCTCTTTAACTTCTGTTCAGTCTCATTATCGCTCAGTCTGAACTGAGCGATAATGAGAGCATCAACTTGTCTGAAAGGTTCAATACAAATAAAGTTGAACTGATATTCACGTCAAACAAATCTTTCTCTAACCAGCTGAGAAACTGAAACAGGAAAACCACAAACATAATAATAATAATAATAATAATAATAATAATAATAATAATCATAATAATAATCATAATATAATCATAATAATCATAATCATAACAACTTCCTGTTTGCCATCATTAGAATCACTGACCGGTTTTATTTCTGTGTTTTTGTTGTTTGCTGTCAAAGATTAAAAACTTTGTTTCTGTCTGAGATCATTTTAACTTCTTCATTATTTTGTTTTCTCATCTGTGTTTGATTTATGTATTTATCTGTTGTTTTATCTGATATTTTCAGTGTTTGATATTTTGCCACAATAACTTCTGAAGTTCCACTTTTTGAAAAAGCTAAAAATATTTTTCATTCAACATCAAACTGTCAGATGATAAAAGGTTGATTTAATGAATAATTATAACAACTACAGTAGTTTCAGTATCACTGGATGAGTTATATTAATATTAGCTGCAGTATTTGGGTGGAGGTGTTTGTCTCTGCTGCCCTCTGGTGTTCACACGCAGCATCACAACACACTTTAATCATGTTATTGGAGATTAAAAGCAAAACATTCTGTTTATTTCTAATTTCTAATATTAATTTATTGTATTCAACTTTTAGTTTCTATTATTTGCTCATGTCACCATTTCATTTTGTTATATTAATATTATTTTACTTCGCTATATCTGCTGCAACATTAAATAATTATAATCCCATAATTTTATTAACTTTATATCATTCAGAATGAGTCAGTTAATACTTTTGCATTTTTGAATTCAGAACTTTTACTTTTATTTCTCCTTTTGTATTTTTATTTTAATGTGAAAAACAAATGATAAATTATTATAATAATAAATTATAATCTAATAACTGATGACTGACTGATAATCCAATTATTCCTTATTAATATATTATTCTATTTACATTTTTTCGTGACAGTTTACAGACTCACTTCCTGCTTCAGCTCTGAGCGGCTGCATGTACTGAAGACGAGGACAGAGGTAGAATGTTCCTCTGTGAGCTGAGGACTGATTTGGACCGGACCAGAAGTGACTGTGGAGACGAACCAACACTGTTCTGGTGACTCTGATTCAGTTTGTGTCCAGTGACTTCAACGTCACAATTCTGAGTTTAAACTCTGAATTTTAACTATTTTCTTAAAATTTTTCATAAAACTTTCTCTCAGATTTTTTACTTTTCTGAGAATTCTGAGTGTTTCCTAAAATCTGTCTTTTCCTCAGAATTCATCCGACTTTTTTGTTTTACAGTTTAAAGTCTGAATTTTAAACTTTGTCCTCAGAAACAAACCTCCGTCTGAACGAAGTGTGTCTGACGATGAGTTAACAAGGAGTTTAAACTGGTCTGAGTTCAGTCAGAGACAGAAACTTGGGTTTACTTCAGTGGACGTCTGTGACATCATCACTGCGTTTCTTCACTCTGTTCACATTATTTAAATGTTTTAAACTGAAACTCTGCACTGATTTCACCGACTGTCCCTTTAAACTCAGCTGTCTGCAGGATGCAGACGATGAGGTAATCGATCTCTCTGTGTCCATGAAAGATTAATGTGATCTGACATAATTCTGTTGAGCTGAAGTGAAGTTATCAATATTCTCCAGCAGCGTCTCGTCTTCAGCAACAGGAGACTCGGAAACAAACCAACATGTTCACGTTGTATGTGGTGGTTCTGCTGCTGCCGGGCCGTCAGGTGACAGCAGCTTCACTCCTCGAGTCATCTTCAACACTTCATCATGAAAACAGAGCTCACTGTCAAACTCTGACCTGGTGACACTGAGGAGGACTGACTGGAATATCTTCTCACTGACTGTTTTGTTGCTCGTAAAGAAGCATCAGGATTAAACTTCTTTGTAGAGTTTTTGAAGACGAGTTTTCATAATTCGACAGTCGTCCTGTCGGCTGCGTCTGTGTGTCGAGGTCTTCAGCTTCAAGTCTCAACCTGAACTGATCTCACACCAATTCTCACCCCTCAGCCTCCATTATCACGTCTGATTTAAGGTGGAAGTGAAGCATCGCACGGCTGCGTTAACACATCAGCAGGAAACCAGACGGACACACAAGACTCGTCTAAGTGTCTCAGGCTTCACCTGAACTCACCTGTTGATCAAACTGCTGCTGGAGAGGCAGGTTACCTGCTCGACAACATTCTGAGAAGATAAAGATCATATTCTATCATCTGAGATACTTGATGAATGTTTCCCTCCGTCTGCCTGAAGACGTCACACATCAACAGCTCCAAACCTTTTAATTAATATCACTAACAACAAGCAGAACTCCAACAATATGTTTAGAATACTGATTCAATCTGAACACATCACATCAGTTGTGGAGAAACTGTGCAGAGAACTGAGACTGACAACATCAAATCAAAGTAAATAAATATCTCAATGTTTAAATACATTATATTCCATTAAATACACCAACAATTATATTAACATATGTAGGTATTAGTTAATTTATAAAATGTGACTGACAGTTTCAGTCTTCCATAGAAAATAATGAACAAATGAGTTGATTAAATGGTACAAAGTGCACCAAAAACGCTAATGAAAGTAATTCTATGCTTTAATGAATTCATGAAATGTAAATTTGAAATGTTTATGTTTTAATTGGCTTTTGTATTAATTCCTCATTTACTTTCATTTTATAACTAATTAAAAAAGGTGCAGTGTGTCACCAGAGAAGCTAACTGCTAACCCGATTCTGTAGCTAACTATGATTGCGGCTAAAGCTAGCTTGTTGGCTCACTTAGCCATGGAGCTAGCTGCACGGCTGGAGTTCCGCTAGCCAACAGGGGGCTAGCTGGTTAGCACGCTAACCTCAGTAGAAATCACAGAGCTGTTATTTCTTGACATCCTGTTGAAAACTGTATTTAACATTAAAATTCTTACATAGATGCACCTTCACATTCTGTCTCTGTTTTCTTTTCCCTTTTGCATTGTGCCAGATGATACAGACATAAATTAATTAGATGGTAAAACAAACAGGAAAGTAAAATACAAAGTTACTCGACTGCAGCTTGTTGTTGGAACAGCTTGTGCAGGTAGACGCTCACCTTCCATGGTGTCTGCTCTTTAAGGATGAATCCTGATCAGGTGGCAGGCGGCGTGTGTGGCGTTGTGTGTGGCGGCGTGAAGGCGAGCGGTCTGCTAACCGTTTGAACAGAGCGACTCACGGTGGTGATCGAGTTTCAGCACTGGCCGACGTTAGCCTCAGACGCGATGACGGCTTGACTCTAGATGCCGCTGTTGTCATCGATCACCTCACGTTAGACGGATCTGTAAGAGACTGTCCTCCTCAGAAAAACAACCATATCTACTGAGACATCCTGCTGATTATTATCGCCCATATAAGGCAGCGCCCTCTCGTGGCTGAAGTGATTACTACAGCTGTGGAGGAGGAGCGACGTCTCTGTGAAGGGAGGCTGATGGGTGGACGGATCAAACAGAAACCAGGTGTATTAACGGTAGCATGTTGTAGATGAAGTGACAGAAATATTTTAGTGATTTGAGCCCAAACCCACAAAGTTCTCCTGAATCTAATCAAACAGAAACCAAACGCTGAAGGTCCAGGTCGTGTAGCGCTGACGGACTTCAAGTTCTTCAGTCGTTCAGTCGCTCAGGTGTGAGGATGTGTTGATCTGTCTCATAAGGAAGAGTCATGATGTCAGACTGTGGTTTCAGCTGTATTGAAGTCTATGGGAGGTTGACTGATTGATTGTCCGGGCTGATGATACTGAGGGACGAGAGGTTTAACCTCCTCTCAGTCTCTGAAGTTCTCCATCACCTCCCGTAGACTTCACTGCAGCTGAAACCAGTCTGACATCATGACCCTTCTTTCCTTGGTTGCATCCTCACCTGCTCACTCACCTGATCTGACTTCACTCAGGAGAAAATCAGCTCGTCATCAGGTCACACCTGACGACCTGACAGACTCACAGCGCGCAGCAGCTGAACATCCTGACTGGTTCCCTCGTCCATATTTCAGAGGCTGAAAATCTCTGTTTCCCAGATTCAGAGCTTCCTGTCACTGCGAGCCGCTCACAGCTCACCTGTGCACCGATCCTGCTGTTCAATCAGCAGCTTGATGTGACTCACCTGTCGGGAGGACAGCAGAGCAGAGAGGGAGGAGGAGAGAACCCGTGTGAAAGAAAACACTTCAACTCGTGAGAGATGATCAAAACAGAATCGTTATGATTGTTGAGCGTTTTATTAACCGTCAGAGCTGCAGCTGATTAATCTGCAGCTGTTCTGATGAACTTTCATTTCTTAATGTACTTTCCAAACAAAATAAAGTTAAATTTTGTTTGTTTTTCTTGCTTTTTTGCTGCGTTCCTTTGAGAAGTATTAAAAATCATCTCACACTTCTGCTGAACGTCGTCTGATCTCTGTGTGTTGTTTTCTTGTTCCACTCACACGGTCGTCTGATGTTTCCTCCGTTGGTTTTTATATTTCTAATGTAGAAACTTCATCAGAACATTAATGCTCCGACTGTCCTCATTCATATGATTCAGACTTTCAGTAATATTCAGTGTTTTGTGTGAAATTTCACTCTTCTCTACTCGAGGCAGTTTTCTTCTCATCAGTCTGTGTGAGTTATTAATGACAGAGTGAAGTCTGGACCTGCTGCAGTGTGTCAGCGTCAGGAGAGAACGAGCTCCACAGATAAACATCAGCTGATCGCTGGTCTTCATCAGACGTCCTGCCGGAGCATCCCGAGCTGATCGCAGCTCCATGAGACGTATGAAAGCTTCAAAACTTCTTCCACCGTGTTGGTGTTTTTGGGCCGCAGTGCATCATGGGATGCAGCTGAAACAGAGACCTGACCAGCGTGTTCACTGTGTTGTGTTCAGATCACAGGGCTGATCTGGAGTCAGTCCTGATGTTGGCAGCTGTTGGTTGTGTGTTTGTTGTGAAACAGTGTTGCTGTCTCTGAGGAGTGTGATGTGTGATGAGACGTCGCTGACTCTCTCTGTGTTTTCAGTTTTCACTCCCAGCGTCCTGAGGACAGGTTGGATCCTCCACCAGGACTCTTCTGCTCCGTCAGCTCCACCTGCACTGACCCGAGCATCCTGTTCTGATCCGTCTGCTGGTGTCTGTACTGAGCGCTGTGGCCTCTGGATGGCGCCAGCAGACCCGCGGTGGCGTCCTCTTTGTTACACACTGGTTATAGATGCTGTGTGGGTTAAAGTACAGTGTTACCATTCTGTGTGGTGTAACAGAGGAGGTTTGGTATTCTGCTGTTTACCATGAGACCAGCAGCAGCAGCAGCCGGTCCCCTCCCAACCCCCCAGAACCAGCCGGCCCACACCGACCCACCGACATCAAACACTCCTTTGATACGGGATGGCCTTTATGAGTGTGTGTGTGTGTGTGTGTGTGTGTGTGTGTGTGTGTGTGTGTGTGTGTGTGTGTGTGTGTGTGTGTGTGTGAGGGGAGGGCAGTTCGAAGGCGTTTCCATACCATAGAAGTGAAGCCCTTTTTTTCCTCCCCTCATTATTTATTCTGGTGTAAAATCTGAGGTGGATTCAGGTTGTAAAGCCGCAGCGGAAGAAAATGTAGGATATTAATGATGAAGTGAACAAAGTCCAGCTTAGAGAGACACCAGAGACGCTTTAGACGCTGCTGAGAGTCCCTGCAGGAGCGTTCAGTGCCAGTTCAGCTGGTAGAAAGCTGAATTTAATGTTAAACTGAATGTTCTCAGGGTGATTAAATGTTTGATTTCATTCACGATGAAGTCAGAGACGGTCGACATGTTGATGAATCAACAGACGGCTGCAGGACTGAAGCTGGACGAGTCGCCACGGACAGGAAACACTCTGAGTCTTTGTTTGGAATCGTTTTAATTTTTCAGAATAAAAGTTCAGCAAAGATGTCAGCGTGAGTGTGACGCAGATGGACAGGAAGGTGTGTGTGTGTGCGTGTGTGTGTGTGTGTGTGTGTGTGTTGTGTGTGTGTGTGTGTGTGTGTGTGTGTGTGTGTGTGTGTGACCTTTCCACTCATGAATTTCCACCCACATGTGAAAGTTGTTTTAATAATTTAAAGTCCCGTCACTGTTTGGTCTCTCGGTTTGTGTGTGTGTGTGTGTGTGTGTGTGTGTGTGTGTGTGTGTGTGTGTGTGTGTGTTGTGTGGTAAAGCGGTTGCACGTCTCTGAATGTAAAAAGCTGCATGTGAACGTGAAGCTGCAGACAAAGACAGAGCAGCTTTTGTTCTGCCATGACAGAAGAGGCCTCTGCAGCTCCTGAAATGGCGGCCGGAGAGGAACGAGCTGAGCAGAGAGGGAGGGCGAGAAAGCCCGGAGCGGAGCCGGAGCTCAGGACGGATCTGGACTCTGATCTGGTTTCAGGTTTTTTTTCTCTTTGAAATAAACTCATCAATCATCCCGAGGGAGGCAGATATCCTGTCTTATACACGTGTGACGGGTTAGATCAGCCTCAGCAGACAGTTTGGTCGAGTTACTGCTGAGATCGACTGAAATAAGAAATAAAAATGAAAGTGTGTCGCTGCTGAAACACACAGAGGAAACCAGTGGAAGTGTGCTGAAGGTGAAATCAATAACTGTCTAAAGACACGATATCATAAACAGAAATCATTTTAATCAGCGTCATCAGACCCGAACGGGAATGTTTGACTTGTCCAATGAATTTATTGTCATTTAAAAAAATATTTTAAAAGTAGCAGAAGTTTAATATTCACAATATTAATAACTGTTAAATCAAATGTTTCTCTATCAGTGAATCGACAAGCTGTTCTCAGAGGACAACAAGGTCCCAGAACACTGTTTGAAGACAGACAGGTGGCAGGGTCCGCCACATATAAACACAGTCAAACAGTTATAAACTGTGTTGTCCTTTAATGTTTGTTTATTCACTTTATTCTGTCATGAAGACAAAAAGGGTTCGTTAATTTGGTTTGTTTTATCAGCCAATGAGGATCTTTCTCTGCTCGTTAACATTTCTTCAACAAAACTACAGACTGCTCTTTTAATCTACAGACTGAACCTTTAAACTACAGACTGAACCTTTAATCTACAGACTGAACCTTTAAACTACAGACTGAACCTTTAATCTACAGACTGAACCTTTAAACTACAGACTAAACCTTTAATCTACAGACTGAACCTTTAAACTACAGACTGAACCTTTAAACTACAGACTGAACCTTTAATCTACAGACTGAACGTTTAAACTACAGACTAAACCTTTAATCTACAGACTGCTCCTTTAATCTACAGACTGAACCTTTAAACTACAGACTGAACCTTTAAACTACAGACTGAACCTTTAATCTACAGACTGAAACTTTAATCTACAGACTGCTCCTTTAATGAACCTTTAAAAACAGACTCCAGGTCAGATTCCATTGAGCTCGATGAATCTTAATAACTTTGATAACTGAACTGCAGCTCAACATTTTGAGAAATTCTCTTCTTCTGTTTCTTGATGTTCAGATGGAGTTTAGCTTAGCTTAGCATAGTGACTGGAAACAGAGGGAAACTGCTAGCCTAACACATCACTGGTCACAGGTCAGTCTGAGAGAAACGACCAGAGTTTGAGTTTAAAACATTTAAAAAGTGAACTCACGTTATGATCAGAGTGAAGAAACCACAGTGATGATGTCACAGACGTCAGCTGAAGTTAGCATGCTAGCAGCTAGCTGCTATTCTGGCACATATTTTCATTATAAACAGGAAAATACACAAACTGAGTCAAACTCATCAGAACCACCGCTGACTGCACGGCTAACTGAGCTATGAGCTAATTCGCTAACAGTAGCTAGCAGCAGCCAGAGATGAACTCACCTTCATCTGTTTGATACTTCCTGTAGTTTCCATCATTGTTGTGTTGCCAGGCAACCAGCAGACACAAGGCTAGCTGTTTCTACTGTTTCCTGCTTTTATGCTAAGCTAACTTGCTAACCTTTAACAGACAGTAACTCTCAGCGGGAGAAATAACTAAATGTATTTCCTACATCTTTAATTCCTTTAATGATCCTGCAGCCGTTTATCTGTCACATGGTATCAGGCCGACACTACAGAGGACCGACACTGCCAGAATAAATGAATGATTAAATAAATAAATAAATAAATAAGAAAATATGTAATTTGATACACCAATAATAATAATAATAATAATAATAATAATAATAATAATAATAATAATAATGATAATAACAATAATAACAATAATAATAATACATGTATTATGGTATTAATCGAGATTAATAGATAGTTAGATGTATTGCTTTTTATGCAATAATGTATTTTTTTGCATATTTTACAGGGAAAAGTAAACATGCATGAATACATCACTAAATACCTTTTTGAAATTAATAAATTAATGAATAAAATTGTACTTTGAAAATGAAAACAAATAAGATAAATTAAAAGTATATAAATACGGAAGCTAATCAAAACAGAAATATCAATTAATGCCACATTTTATAAATTAAGAAATGTGTACATTTATATTTATTATAATCTTCGGTGCATTTAATGCCCATCAAGACATTTAGTTATTTATTTATTTATCAATTATTTTCAATTTGGTAGTTTCTATGGAGGACTGAATAAATAAATAAGTAAATAAATAAATAAATATATAATTAAGTACACTAAAAATAATACTAAAAATAAATGTATGCGTTAATGAATTTTTAAACTATGACATAAAATTATAACGTTTTTATTGATTTATTCATACATAACTTTACAAATTGCAAAGGGAAACGAAAACACAAATGAATATGTTGATAAAAACATTTAAACATGTATAAATTAATAAACAAAATGTTGAAAGTAGATAAATTAAGGAATTAATGCAAACATAAATTAATATTTGCCCACATTTATTCAGAATAATATCATGTTTTTAAATTTGGTTTTGTCAGGTTCAGTCCTCTGTAACGTCTCTGTATGTTTTGAATTAAGAAACATCAACAACTTTCTGACCTTTGACCTGTGTGGCCACGCCCACCTCACAATCTGATTGGTCAGCTGTATTTCAACAGCCTCAGTTTGAACTTCTTTCTAAGTTTTCTAATTTTTGACATTATTTCCATCATTATCAACTTAAACTAACCTGCTGAGAAACAACATGAGAATTAAATCACGACTGAATCCTGTCCAGTGTCAGAACATCACCAGACTCCATTAACAAATGTGGTGATTTTAAGAGTTGTTGAGTTAAAACAAACTTTCTAACCTAGTGAAACTGTGTCTCTGACAGATTGTAACTCATTGTGTCCTTGTTGTAAATTCAGCATTAAATCTTTCAGCTGCAGTTGTTTGTCTCCTTGTAAAAAGTGTCAGTTTGTGGCAGCATGTCTGTACCAGCCTGTCTGCTTCTGTGTCTAAAGTGCTAAAGTCTTACCTGCCAACATTGATCAGCTGTTTGAACACACTGTTTACACTGATTTCACCATTTACACTCCATTTATGAAAGAAGAAACATGTTATTGATCTAAACATGTCACATGTTACAAAGACACTAAACAGGAACAATATAGGCTCCTTCTTTGTCCCCGTGGAGAAAGTCCCCAGACTCCCTTAACAAATGTGTCAGTTTAGTGAGTTGTTGAGTTGGAGACACTTTATAAACTCTGTGAAACTCTGTCTCTGACTCATTCTGCATTATTTGGACCTTCTTGTAAATTCAGCAAATGTTCTAAGTGAACTTATTTCTGTCTTTGTGTGAAAACATCATTTTCAAATAATAGCGACACATTTCAGCCACAGAAAGCTTCAGTTTGAGGAACTGAAAGCTGCTTGTGATCGACCTGCAACACGTTTCACATCCACTTCTGAACATGACCCGAGTTTCACACAGCTAGATTCATTCAGAACATCAGACCTCAGGTCAGTTTTATCTTATGTAAACTGTGTCACAACAGGTCTGTTAGCATAGCTTCACAATAAAAGAATCTGCTTCCTTCTGTCAGCAGAGGAACTCTTTACTGAAGTAAAAGAACTTGATGAGAAGTTAAAATTTAAAACGTCACTTCAGTAAATGTGAATCAGGATCATCAAGAAAAATGTTTTCAGTAAAAGGTCTGTCGCAGGAAAACCTCTAATGTGCCACATTAAACCATTGTTACTGAGGGGAAAACCTTCTATCTCCAATCTGGGGAATTCCCCTGCTAACAAACACAGAAACGAAAGAAGAAAACAGTCACACGCTCCAAAACTCATCTTTTAAACTGCTTTCAATGGAAAACTTCCATCTCTTTTTTATCTTTTCACTGTTTTGTTTTTATTATTCTGCTTTTTAACCTGTAAAGTGTCTTTGAGTTCCTTGAAAGCGTTAAAAATAAAATTAATGTTGTATTATTATTATGATAATTAAAAGAAGAATCAACAGGCAACACCAGATGTACAAATTCACAAATCAGCCAGCAGTCGTCACAGAAATGCACTGACGGAAAAAACGCAACATTTTTGACTGAAGTTTGGTGGAAGAGACACAGAAAGTTTCCAAAATGGAAACCGAAGCTGATTCAGTCGACAACTGAAGCTCCGACAGACATGAAGAGACATGATGCTCCCTGTCAACACACACACACACACACACACACACACACACACACACACACACACCCCGGTTCATAATAGCCAGTAAGTCTGTGTTTCTAAAAATACAGGATTCGCCCTCTGAGACTCTGGGGAGGCACAGTCACTCCCTGCTGGAGGGTTTTCGGTGGCTGGAGGTTTGAGACGTTTCCCCTCAGACCATACATGGAGTCCTGACTGCAGGAGGAGGAGGAGGAGGAGGAGGTGATGAAGGGTGAGGAGTCCTGAGAAACACACAAACACGAACACAAGGTGAACGTAACAGCTGCCGTCTGTCTGACGAGACGTTTTCTTAAAAACAACTTTTAAGTTTTAGATTTTTGAAGGTTGTTTTTGACTCGTGGAGAATCTGTTTGTCAGATTTAAGTTGTTTTATCTCTTTATTTCAACCTGATGTGAGCGTGTGATCAGAACGTCCTCCTCTCGTCTCTCTGCTGCGTCTGATGAGGAAAAACATCATCATGTTGTATTTATTGTGTTACTGTGTCACCGTGAACTCACATTCACACTCACACACACACACACACAAACGTTGATTCATCCGCCGCTGAAAATAGTCCCCAACAGAAGATGTTTGATGAGAACTACAGACAGAAATGATGGAAACTGGACATTTATTTGGTGTTTCCAAAGATTTACGTCTTCAGTCGGAGCCAACGAGCCGCAGACAGGAAGTCAGACACACACACGTAAACACACATCAATGCATCCATTCGTACATTGACACACAATCATGTCAGCAGCAGTTTAACTGAGTCACAACAGCGACAGATGAATCTCCTGTTTTCATGCGGGAGGTTAGAAAAGTGTGAAGACGACTCCATCTTTGTTTTCTTTCTCTTGTTGAGTCGTGTTGCTACGGTGATCCTCAGGTTTCCTCACAGTGTCGCTGCGATTCATCGAAACATAACGTGAAGAAACCGTTCCAACATTAATTCTAAGGCTTCTGTAATGAAGACAACATCTCCCATGATCCCTTGCTTCTTTGTCTTCATCATGGTTCTACCCCTAGTGGTGGAAATGATCAACGACACGAAGAACTCGTCTTCATCAGAGACGACTGTGACCTTCATCAGACATCTTCTCAGTTAGAATAGTGGTGTGAAAAACTCGCTGCTTCATCAGAACAACAGTTTGTTTAACGGACCACAGATATTTATTATCTCAGCCAATAACTGATAATCAGCCGATACAGGAGAAACAACCTGGATGCTGTTTCAGTCACAGCTGAGTGTCACAGACGTGCAGAGAGACGATGGTTGTGATCAGACTTTCCCCCTCATGTCGTGTTGTTCACAGCGGTGAGGTCAGATCTCTATTTGGGCTTTTCCCTACATGTGCTGACTCGGATAGAGACGGTCCATCCCGGGCCCAGCTCAGCCCAGCTCGGCCCAGCTTGGCTCAGCTCAGCCCAGCTCAGTCCAGCTCGGCCCAGCTCGGCCCAGTTCGGCCCAGCTCGGCCCAGCTCGGCCCAGCTCGGCCCAGCTCGGCTTTACTTGTGATGAACAGCAGCATTATAAAACTTTAGTCTCTGAGGAGAGACTGTGTGGAGCTGCAGGAGAGTGAGGAGGACGCAGACTGAGAGCAGAACTGTAAACCGGGTCACAGGTTGTTACCGGACCACAGAGAGAAACGCGTCTGTGTTCTGGCTTCTGTCAGAGGCTTCCAGCTGCTCTGGACTCTGCTGAGGTTCATGTCGAGCTGTCTGGGGAGGAAAAGATGCTTCATGCCATCAGTCTAAAGAACTGTGAGGATGTGAAGGTGATTTTAACCACAGAGACGCTCAGAACTCAGAACTGATCAGAGAAAGGTCCGATCCAGCCTCCTCTTCAGGACCTGTTTATGACTCTCACTCACTCTGCTTCTTTACTGAGTCCAGTTTCAAGTTACTGACTCTGAGTTCTTGCTGATTTCTTGAGAAACAGCAGAGCGTCGTCTCTGTGAACGCTCAGCAGCGTCCAGCGTCTTCCTGTTCGGGACAAAAACAAATATTTGCCGTTGGCTTCAGGGCGGAAATGTGAAGAATGAGGAAGTGCTGGCGTGTTGGCGGGAGGAGACGGCCTGCAGCTCTCCAACATGTCGGCTGGCCCGGATCGCTCTGCACACTTCCTGTTTTTCTGAGCAGCTTCACATTCAAATGAAAGCAGAAACATGAATTCCCCTCGTGAGACAGTCGGAGCAGCGAGAGCGACGACGGACGTGAGCGAGCGACGAGCTGATTCAGCAGCACAGTCACAGCGGCCCGCTGCTGGTTCTGGTTCTGGTTCTGTCATAGTTTTACAGACACGTCGAGGTTTAAATAAGAATCATTGAACATAGATAAAAAGCCCTGACGCCCCCTGGAGGCCGCAGGCTGCATCACAGCCACAGTGTCCTCAAACATCCTGATCATTGATCGAGCAGCCGGATCGATGACATCACACAGGTCATACACACCTGCTCAGGTATTTACATTATTACAGAATTAAACTAAAGTTGTATTGCAAAGAAAGGACTGACACTGATCAAATCAAAACTAAATAAATACAGTTTTTGCTACAAATTACAAAAAAATTAATTCGTTCATTAATGTTTATATTTGACATAAATTCATAATCATAGTTATATTTACTTTATATAGTTATATTTACTTTACTCTACTTTATATTTACTTCTCTATTTATTTACTTTCTAATATGATGTACTCATTTTAATTGAAATTATCTTTGTATGTAATTATTTATTGTTTGCAGCTTGGAAGATAAAACATAAATAAATACATAAATAAATATTCAGACACATTAACTTAAAAATAAATACATTAAGAAATAAAATGGTAAAGCAAATAATAAAGATAATATATTGGGGAATTGATACAAATTAAGATAAATATTGAAGAAAATAAAAACTGAAACATTTAATTTGTGTCACTTTTTATGAATAATGTATTTTAGTATTATCTATGGGGCATATTTGCTTATTATGTGAGAAACACACTTTTTAATATTCTTTTTAAATGTTATTTTGTCCGTCCTGGTCCTCCGTACGTTCACTGCTCACTGAACATGTTACATAATGAACAAATATTCAAATATTTGCATAGAAACAGAAGAAAACAGTTAAAATCTGTATTTATAATATAACAACAAACCTCGAGGGGGTAAAAACTGAATAAATAAATATAATAATTTATTTTACTATTATATGGGAGTTTATATGAATGTAAATAAATATAGAAGCAAATTAAAGAGAAACGTCGACACATTTTGAATTAATTAATTCAGTTCGTCTTCAGTCACTGATCATTAATATAACTATTCAATTCTAACGTCTCTGGCTGAAACAGGATGAAGAACAAAGTGCTGCAGCTCGACCTCACGGAGCCGATCGATCAATACGACCAGCGGCCCCCGGGGGGGAGGGGCAGGACGTCCGGGGGGGGGGGGGAGTAATCTGAGAGGCTCATGGAGCAGCAGACCACTGATTGTTTTCCTCTGGGTCCTAACGACCTCCACCTCTCACCTTTAGTTCTCCATCAGAACCTGACCTGGTGTTCTGATGTTGTTCTGGTGTTGTTCTGGTGTTGTTCTGGTGTTGTTCTGATGTTGTTCTGGTGTTGTTCTGATGTTGTTCTAGTGTTGTTCTGATGTTGTTCTGATGTTGTTCTGGTGTTGTTCTGATGTTGTTCTGGTGTTGTTCTGATGTTGTTCTGGTGTTGTTCTGATGTTGTTCTGATGTTGTTCTGGTGTTGTTCTGGTGTTGTTCTGGTGTTGTTCTGATGTTGTTCTGATGTTGTTCTGATGTTGTTCTGGTGTTGTTCTGATGTTGTTCTGATGTTGTTCTGGTGTTGTTCTGGTGGTGTTCTGGTGTTGTTCTGGTGTTGTTCTGATGTTGTTCTGGTGTTGTTCTGGTGTTGTTCTGGTGTTGTTCTGGTGTTGTTCTGATGTTGTTCTGGTGTTGTTCTGATGTTGTTCTGGTGTTGTTCTGGTGGTGTTCTGGTGTTGTCCTGGTGTTGTTCTGGTGTTGTTCTGGTGTTGTTCTGATGTCAGCAGACAGAAAGAATTCAGACATTTACTGCTGTCTGCTGCTGAGCTGTTAATCTCTGAGTCGTGAGGAGTCGATGTGTTTCAGACTTTTTAGGTTTCTGTTAAATGTTCATTGCTGTGTTGATCGTCTCCAGTCACTGTTTTACTTTCTCTTTTTCAATATTTAACCAAGAGGACCGACATTAACCAAACTCTGAGTCACTGAGAACAACCAGAGGAGACGAGTTGAGCAGAGTTTGCAGAGTTTGCAGAGTTTGCTGGATATTTTGGAGGTTTGACACATAAACAATGAACATAAATCCTCTTTATAATCTGAACCATGCACGTTAAAACGAGGTGGAAACGATCCAACAGCCTGTTTAAGAATCTGAATACTTCCTCAGAACAGACGATTCCCTGAAAACATGCTGAGGTGATGATGATTTTCACTTCACTGTAGCTGCGGAGCGAAAAGTGTTGAAGCATCTCGACCGCACGTGTCAGGTGTGAATCTGGTCTGAGATCAGGTGGTGGTTGTTCAGCAGAATGCAGCTCTGTTTCACTGTGAAACTCCAGAACTGTTCTGTGGACGACGACACTTCCCCTGACTTTGGCCGATAGACAACGACGGGACCGTCAGACCAGATTCTGCTGACAGTAATCTGGACCTGGTCTGACTCGAGTCCTGGATCAGGTCTCTGTTACAGGAAACCTCTAACATGAGCACACAGAGTCTATCAGCACCAACTGTCAGCAGAAGGAGCTAAAATGTGGAACTGCTCCTTTAATGCAGCACTTTGAACACTGCGAGGTCACAGCGAGGAGCAGCGAGGCGTTCAGCGGCACAGTTTGGTGAAAGTTTTGTGAGTCAGACAGAAAAAGAAAGCTTTCAGTTGGGTTTGTCGCGGGCTGCGGTCTGAGCTGAGCCCGTCAGCCGGAAACCCCCACAAACAGGTTCCTGCTGGTTTCTGAAGCAACTGACACCAACACCACCTCCTCCTCCTCCTCCACCTCCTCGCCAACTGTCTCAGTCTGTAGGTGAGCATGACAAAGAGCATCAGGAGCAAACAAAAGTCACAACTCCTCAAACCAACAAAGAAGAAGAGAAGGAGCTTCAGGTTTCTCCTGATGCATGAGAGCGAAGCTGGAGGCGTCGATTCCCACAGCTGCAAGAAAAACAGGCGTCAGTGAACACAACGCGAAACCCGATCGCTCTTTGTGTTCTGGCTGCAGAAGGACGGTCACATGATCATCTGTTCATCACTCTGAACCATCGGGTCGCCACAGAACCACCACGATGTTTATTACTCCGTCACTTCGACACAGACACGGAAATATATCCAATAATCAACTAACCGACAAGAAAAGTTGATTTTCTGTCAATAAATGTCCAATAATTGAGTAAATATTCCTTTAAATGTAGCAAAAACAAGACTAATGAGAAATGAAGTCATTCATTAATAAATGAAATGTGACATCAATGGATTTGTCTGTTTTAATTTGCTTCTGCAGTTATTTATTTAGTTTATTTATGTATTTATTCACGTATTATCCTGCTAATGCAAAGGGAAAGAAATACATTAAATGTTGAAGAAGGTTCTCAGTCGTCGGGTCCTGGTACCTCTGAGTTCTGTATCGTAGTCAACTGGACTCGTTTCAGTTTGTTGAGGACGTTTCACATCTCAGAGACTTCTTCACTTCTAACTAACTGGACAGGCTTTTTAACCCTGGGTGGGAGTGTCCTTACAGAGTGTGGGAGTGTCCTTACAGACTCGTTTAGGACACGTGAGCTCTGAGTTTGAGAGTCGTTAGGGCCACTTGTGGGTCGTTGGTCCAACCGGCCTTCATGTGGGTTTCTGGGCGAGGTGAGACCAGGTGAGACCAGGTGAGACCAGGTGAGTCCTTTGTGAGGACACTCCCACACAGAGTTTAAAATCCTATAACTCCGCTCCAGTTAGTTGGAACTGAAAAAGAAAAATTTAAAATATTGGCACGAGATTCAAAATCAGCACACTCCAGCACCAGCACCGCGCTTCGGCCCGACAGTCCCAGACGGTCCTGATGGTCCGGATGTTTGCAGCCGACCACTTGGAGGACAGACGATTGGATCAGCAGCAGTGTGGTGGAGACGGGGCGACACACGAGGGGCTGAACATCATCAGTAACATGTTTAAACAGACTGAGGTCTGACTGCAGTCTGCGCCACACAGGAAGCTGCTTTACATGAAACGGTCATTAAACTATTAGACACAGACTTTAAAACAGAGTCCAGACTGAGTGAAGCTCTGAGAGCAGCGCAGCAAACAGCTTCTGATTTACACTCGGGAGTTAAACCAACCACCAAACCAACATCATTCAGGAGGACGGGAAAAAAGAGGAAGCAGGCCGGCAGCAGGCGTGACGGCAGGCTGGCGTCTCTGAAGTGGGCCAGCGGCTCCGGTTGGTCCCTGTGGACCTTCACAGCAACAGGAGCAGGACAGAGAAGCAGGTTAATTAGCTCCATCACACCAGCAAATTACCAGCAGGGCTGCGATTCAACAGGAGGGCGGCACCGTCACACTGACCCCAGAGAGGAGGCAGATCCTGATCCTGATGAAGCCGAGGCCCCAGCAGGAGGCCCAGAGGGGGGCTGAGGGTATCATCAGGGGGCTGTGACCTCTGACCTCCAGGCCTCCTTACTATCAGAGCAGATAACAGCCTGAACACAGTCTGTCTTCTTAAAGCATCAGGATGTCGTGTGTTTGTTACGGTCAGCAGGTTTTATGTTCTTAGCCTCCAGTTTAAGACTTGGACAGTTTCTGATGACGGCTGATGTTCCAAACCTCAAAAAACACGATGTACCATCTCTGTTACTGATTAAAGGAACAGTTCACCTAAAGATGTAAACTCAGTCATCATCTCCTCTCTCAGGAGGAACAGAACATGTGCAGAACCTGCCTTAGAAACATCATGTTTTCCGGTTTCCTTCAGTCTCACAGTGATCCGGTGACAGTTGTCCGTACATCCACAGCTTCACTGCTAACAGGAAGTGCTAACAGCTGATTCTGCAACATTTTAATGGAGTTAGAGTATATTTTTGTTTTTGTGGTTGTTCTTTAGATTTTAACAAACGTCTCCAGCTACTTCAGTTGTTTATCAGAATGCTGCAGCGCTGGACAACGCTTCCCTGACCGTCATCATCATCATGGAGGGAGGAGATGCTGACTGGATTTACATCGTTAGGTGAACTGTTCCTTTAGTTCCAGAGTTTAAGACTCATTGCAGGAATTCTCTCACGCACCTTCTGCAGGTTGGTTTCGAGTACGTTCCTGGGGGACAAAGTCGTCTGAGCGAACACGTCAGTGATTCTATAACTTTACTTACAAATATCTCAAACTTTTTATTTATTTATTTATTTTTACCCTGTTAAAAGTTTTTTTTTCCATCAATGTGAAGTTTTTCCTCACTGAATCGAGGGTCTGAGGACAGAGGATGTTGTTCACTGTACAGATTGTAAAGACCACTGAGTCAATGTGATTGTGATTTTGGGCTAAATAAATAAAATTGACTTGATTTGATTTAAAACAAAATGAATGTTTTTCGTCGTCCAGCGTGTCTGACTGTGTCTGTCCTGCACACACTGAGGGTTCAGCACAGGGAGCTTCACTGAGGGCCCCTGGTGTCAGATCAGGGACCAGTTGTTGGAGCAGAGGCCTCTGGGAAACTGACTCTCCTTCACGCTCAGCAGACACCG
Source organism: Diplodus puntazzo (assembly GCA_963678695.2). Classification (NCBI taxonomy): domain Eukaryota; kingdom Metazoa; phylum Chordata; class Actinopteri; order Spariformes; family Sparidae; genus Diplodus; species Diplodus puntazzo. Next base: position 1,529,868 of record OZ023166.1, read on the forward strand.
TCGTCATCAACACAACACATCCTGCAGCTCACTGCGAGGTTTCTGATGTCGTCCTGCAGCAGGCGGAAAACTGCCTCGCCGTCAGAAAACCGGCCCAACGTTTCTGCAGCATGAAGGACGAAACAGTGAACACACCGAGAGTCTGTGAGACGGCGGACATATTGGTTCATGTTGGCTAACTGACACGCTGCCTATCACAGTATGAGTGATCTATTCAGCTCGAAGTGCGTCAGCTTTTTACTTTTCACGACAATTGAGTGAACAAACAGACATCTTGGTGCTGAAGCTCGTCAAAGCTTCTTGTTTTGTCAAAGACTCTGGCTAACACAGTAGCTAACTGACTGCTAGCCTGCTGGCCAGTGAGTCTCATGTTATCACTGACATCAGCCCAGAAAATCCATCAGTCCTCGAGTGGCAACACAAGTTTACAACTCAAGAATTAACGGAAGTATTAATCATATTAGTTAGTTTAATCCGGATTTCTTGTATTTTTAGTTCCAGTCTTTGTATATATTGTACACAAACTCATATCGAAAGCCAGTCGCTGTTTGTGGAAGAGATTAGCAATGGATTATTATTTACTAAATTACTCACTAAACTGACACATTTGTTAAGGGAGTCTGGGGACTTTCTCCACGGGGACAAAGAAGGAGCCTATATTGTTCCTGTTTAGTGTCTTTGTAACATGTGACATGTTTAGATCAATAACATGTTTCTTCTTTCATAAATGGAGTGTAAATGGTGACATCAGTGTAAACAGTGTGTTCAAACAGCTGATCAATGTTGGCAGGTAAGACTTTAGCACTTTAGACACAGAAGCAGACAGGCTGGTACAGACATGCTGCCACAAACTGACACTTTTTACAAGGAGACAAACAACTGCAGCTGAAAGATTTAATGCTGAATTTACAACAAGGACACAATGAGTTACAATCTGTCAGAGACTCAGTTTCACTACGTTAGAAAGTTTGTTTTAACTCAACAACTCTTAAAATCACCACATTTGTTAATGGAGTCTGGTGATGCTGTGTTACTGGTTCCACTGGTTGATCAGCTGCTGCTGACATCAGCAGGTGAGACATGACATTCAGAGTTGACTCATTCTGCCCGTTGTCTCCTTCTTCTTCTGTGGTCCTGCACCTCTGAATGTGTTTGGATGGCAGCGTTCACACCTGTACTGTGCAGCTGTGACTGGATGGTGACACCAGGTGTGAACGGGGCCTCAGTCGGACTCTTTAATTGCCTGGTGTTGGTTGTATTTCATGCGGAGCGCCCTCTGCTGGTCACAGTCGACCTGTTGTGCTCTCTGACGACACTGCGGTGAGCTGCAGGGCCTCTCCGTCACAACCCAGCAGCCCCTGCTGCCCTCCCTCCCTCCACCCGCCTGGCACGGCCCGGCACAGCACCGGCAGCAGATCGCCATGGCGACCAGCCCAGACTGCCGGTCACCACAGTGTGAGGTCAGTGTTTCCATGGCGATGGAGCAGATGAACGGTAATCCGTCCTTGTTTTTGCACCGTGGAAACAGGATGGGAGGGTGGAGGAGGAGGAGGAGGAGGAGGAGGAGGGAGGTGGAGTCGTGAGCATGTGTTAGCATGTGTGTGTGATCTCTCTCTCACTAAAGCTGCAGCCTCACCCCTCCTTCCTCCCCCTCCCCCTCCCCCCCCTCAGCCTTTCCTTCTTCCTCTTCTCGCTCTTAATAGCGAATTTGCAATCATGCACTGCAGATCAAGCAGGAACCAGCGGAAGATTAAAAGGCGCTGATGATCTGGAGCAAAAAAACGAGGTCACTGCAAACAGGCGGCATTTCGCTGCTGCGTAATGAGCTGCTGCAGGAAGCCGAGGGAGCTGCAGCACGCGGGACACGACAGGAAGGACGGCGAAGGACACGGCTGACAGATCCGAGCTCAGCCTCGGGTCTCTGCAGTGACACAGATGCACCTTCTGTCCACACGTTGCCTCCTGGACGGCACCAGAACTCACTTCCTGAGCCGGTCTGCACTTCTCTCTGCTGTTACTCTGTCTCTATTTACTCACCAAGCATTCGAACACAAACACTTCTTCATTATTCCCACCGTACGGGTCAGCTGATGAGAATGAGCTTTAAAGTTTTAAGCCGAATGAAAATATATAAAAAGAGCAGAGGGTGTCGATGAGGGTGCAGTTCACACAGCTGCCACTAGGTGAGGAGGTATATTTTAACACATATCATCTTTAATTGATGAGGAGATTCATGAGAAGATGTCTTGGGGGGCGACAGGGTGTATCACAGCTTGTAGGCTGAATAAATCACGCCGACCGCCCTTCAAGCTCAGCCTGAGACCAGCCGGTCGATTCAGAAACACTTTGGGAAGGAAATCATTTCTTGTTTTTGGTGTCATTGTGCAGCTCGCTACAGCAGCTCCTCCGTCGTGACCGACAGAAAAAAAAATAAAACCCTGATTAATCTGGAACAGTGATGTCACGCGAGACGCGTCGACCATATGGTGGAGCCGAGCGCCAAAACCCCCGCGGCGCCGCGAAACCAGCAGCGCTGCAGGTTAAAACCAGCGAGCTCAGAAAGCGTCTTTCTGCTCCTGCAGACTGCAGCGGCTGCAGACCGGCAGCACATTCATCATCTCTGACTCCTCTGTGCTTTTTCTTTTTTTCCTCCTTCTCTCCTTTAAAACTCCTCTCCTCCTCCTCCTCCTCTCCCTCTTTTTCTCTCTGGCATCTTTCAAACGGCACGGAGGCTCCTGATTGGCCGGCTGACAGGCTTGTTGTGAGGTGTGAGGGGGCGTGGAGCTGCAGCCAATCAGGCGCCGCCTCCGTCTCCCAGCCCCCTCTTTTTCCTTTTTTCTTTTTTTAAAAACCCTCCATGAATATTCACCCGCCTGTACCTTCACCTCCCACCTCCTCCCACCTCCTCCTCCTCCCCTTCCTCCCTGCATAAAAAAAAAATCCTCCCCTCTGAGATTTAAATCTGCTCCCTCCCTCCCCCGCCTCCTCCTTCCTCTTTCTTATGTAGAAGAAGAACAGCAGCCTCTCGCAACATGGAGGGACGGCAGCTCTCGCTTTGTGTCACCAACACAATGGACTCCCTCTCTCCCTCCCCCTCCTCTCTCCCCCCTCCTCCCCTCTCTGCAGATTTTAGGTTGCAGCAGCTCTGAGCTGCAGCCTCCCCGCTCACAGCTCGGCTATAAATAACTCGGCAGCCATCTTATCTTTTCTTTTTTTGCTGTTGTTGTAACCCTGTAGAGGAGGACGAGGGGGGATATGATGAGGCTCACGTGACCGATGAAATTAGCTGAAGGGCCTCAAATCTTCAGAATTAATGAACAGGTGGTGCAGAGCCGACGTCGCCCGGCAGGTTTATTTTAGCATGAAACGGTCGAGAAGTTTGTGTCTCTGTGGTTTAAAATGGCCGATCACGTTTAAGACTCGACTGTGTTTGACGAGGCCTGTTTCACTGAGACACACGAGGAAAACATGATCACAGAAACGACGGCTGAACTCAATTCAGCTGCTTCAGTTTCACGGTCCTGTTTCTATGACTTCATCTAATCCGTGTTGAATGAAACCTGCGACACTAACATCCATCCTCAGTGAGCATGTGATCACTGTCCTGCAGATAAACATCAGAGACAAACAGACGCCATGATTCTACACAGAGAGGAGTTCATGTAGAACAGCTGCTGAATTTACAAGAAGGTCAAATAATGCAGAATGAATCAGAGACAGAGTTTATATAGTGTCTCCTCCTGAAACAACTCTTAAAATCACTACTTTTGTTAATGGAGTCTGGTGCTGTTGTGGTTAGGCTGCGAACACTGGCAGGTTAACAGAACACAAACACGTAATCTTCTCAGAGGACGTCGGTCGAGAACAAGATACTGACTGAATTTACATTTTGGGATGAACGCTTCCTTTAACTTGAGGTCAAAATGGTGGACTGTGCCTTTAATGAGACATACAGAAGGTTTATTGAAGGTATATTTAATGAGCTTGACCTCTGACGACACACAAGCTTTTCATTTCCACACAGTTGCAACAAAGGTGTGTGTGTGTGTGTGTGTGTGTGTGTGTGTGTGTGGACGTCTCTTGACATAAATACTCGCTGGTATTAACGTTCATGACTCAACAATGTTCATATTTAGCTGCAGGCTGAGCGGAGGCTTTACTCAATGAAGTGTTACCAAACACAAAAGCTGCAGCGTCGACCTGCCGACGACGTTGACGAACTCACGCTGATCCCTGAACGCTGTGACTCAAACATGTTCTCTCCACACAGCAGAGACGCATCGACACTCAGATGTACAGTGTGAGTTATTCTAGCTTCAGGTTTGAATGAGAACATGATGACCGATAGTTTGGAAAACATGCTCGTTCTGCTGCTTTAGAGCTAAATGTCTCTTTGTTGCTGCTCGGGACGCTTTACCAACCCAACATGTGTCTGTTTGACGTCCTGGGAATGAGACTCAACAATCAGCTGTCTCTGTGGTGCGTTCAGGAACAGCTGGGACAAATCCTACTGATTCTACCTTTAACTTTAATAGTCTTTGAATTCTATTAATATGACGTGAGCTTCAGTTAGCTTTGACCACAAATGTCCTTCAGAGGGAGACTTTTTACTCTGATACTCTGAGTACGTCAGAGCCTGTAATCTATTACTTTACTGGAGGAAACAAGCTGGATCAGTACTTCTACTTCCACCAGAGTCTGTTTCTACATGAGTACCTGAACGTCTCCTGGAGGACAGACTGTGAGGACGTTTAACACCTCTGCTTTTAACCAATGTTACAGGAGAAATCTGAGACGGAAAAGTCACATTATTTCAAATGTTGAGAAACAAATAAGAGGAATTATGAAGATATTACAACCACAGTATTGATTCTTTCTCTCAAAAGACTCACAAATTAAATCTCAGGTTTCACCAAACAGTGGCCGGATCCAAAACCACTAAAATTAAAAATAATGAAGCAGTTCAACTGATAAATTATATGCACCAAAACATAAAAGCAGGACTTTATTCCTAACAAATGAATGACACACGGTCCCACACTGATTCTAACTGTCTCCTCAAGAGATTCCTGTGTTTGTTTATCGGATGTTTTTCACAATCATACATGAAACGGGAGCGTTCAGTTTTTAAACTCTTTATTTTATGTTTAGCATTGGATGTAAATGAGTGAAAAAGTTCCAGCAGAAACCAAAATGTCTTCTCATTGATCGGCACATTACAACTCATTCATGTGACTGATGAAACCGGAGCTTCCACCTGGAACAGGTACATAAATAATCTGAGACACTCGACTCGTCAGAGGAGGAAGGGACCGCTTGTTCTCTCAACGACTTCTTATTCACAAATAAAACGTTTCTTTTTTCTGATCATGACAAAACAAAATGGCTGCTCATGACTACAGGTGACGACACGAGAGAAGCAGAAGATTCACTTTCACCTACACTACAGGAACCTTTCAAAATAAAACGACTGATTAAAGTCAGTGTTTGTGACCGACAGACGGACTGAACCAGGATCGGACTGAAAACCTGATGTGGAGTCAACAGGTGAGACGAGTCGGTGGTGAAGCTTTCTTTCTGTAGAAGTGGACCAGAAGGAATGATGACAAACCGACAGAGACGTCTTCTTACTTCAGCGACATTCTGAAAGAAAACAGATTGAAATGACAACGCTGTCAGTTTCATAACGTACCAGCAGTGAGGCGTGTTTTCTCAGTATGAGTATTTTATGAGTTCACACGTGTTTGTGAGCGTCCAGCAGAGCGGCACTCTGAAAAGCTGGTATTTGACCCAGGTGGACGCAGGTTTACAGCCCGGGTAGAAGCAGCAGGTTCAGTGAGCTCTGAGTAAATGTTACTTTTTAAATAATTAATATTCTAAATAGTCATAATTTTCAAAACATGTATAAAACCTTTTGATCTTCAGGTGATTTAGTAAAAACAACTCACTGATGGTCAAAGTAAATAGATGACTTGACTTTTGTTTTACGGTTTTTACATTTGACTTTGGAAATATTCGTTTAAATACCTGAAAACAATAAATTCACAGTTTCCAGCTGCAGTTCAGTTTGATTCGGGAAACAAAAACAGGTTTCATCAGCGTTCACTTTTGGTTTTACGAGCAGCGATCATCATCAGAACTGAAAATCCTCCCGCTCAGCAGTTGCTTGTTTGTCCTATCGTTAGCTTGTCAGAGCTAAAATAAGAAAGGTTATCTGATTCAAATCGATCTTCATTTGAATGATCCGATAGAAGTCGGATCAATCTGTAAAGTGTCTTTTCCTGCGGAGGCAGTAGGAACTTTTCATTCAGCTTTACATCTCTGAAGGTGTTTTTTAAACCAGAACAGTCGGGTGACTGAAATCTACGCTGAGTGTGTCCGACATGTTTGTGTCATTTACAGACGCAGATTTTCTTTCCTCTGCTGAGTTTAACACTGAACACTTCATGCTGCATTCAAATGCACCTCGTAACTCAGACATCTGCACTCTGATGGCCGCTGAGGTTATTAAAAAAAAACAGAAGTTCCTTTTTGTTTCCTTTTTATAAATACTGACATCTGTCATTACTAAAGTCGAGCGAGTCTGTCCAACTTACTAAGTGTTCTACATTTGTTTATGTACATAAAATGGGCGGGGCTTACACCAGAAGTGGGTGGGACTAACTGGAAGTTTTAATTTAAAGTCTGAAATTGATCTGCGTTGCTCAGAAGCTGCTTTATCTATTATTTATTATAAAACTATTAAACAGAACGGCCTCAGAGTCGAGCGTCAGATCAATAACTTTGATCACAACGACGAGGACGTTCCGTCATCATGAGTACCGAGACTGACGCTGATTTACTCGGACAGTAGGAATAATAGTAGCATCATTAAAAAATATCTTAATGCTAAATCATCATAACATATCACATCAACACTGACATGTATCAGCAGTGCAGCCGGTCAGACGGTTCCTCCGACTGATTTACTGCTCTCAGAGTTTAATACTCAAGGAAAACTGGAACTGTGACCGAGATCCAGAACTGAACCGGTACCGAACTGTGAAATCATGACGACTGAAACGTAACTGTGGATAAAAACTGAGTCCAGACTCACCTGAAGTTCTCTTTGTCCTGCAGGTTCAGCACCAGGCTGTCAGCGCTCAGGTACACTTTGTTTTGGGACTGCGCCACCTGCAGGACACACACACACACACAGATACACACACAGATACACACACACACACACACACACACACACACAGACACACACACAGAGTGTGAGTGGAGAGAAAACACAAGCAGGTGGAGTTTCTCAGCGTGCAGCCTGACGGAGCACAATGGGAACATTGTCAGACTTCAACACTGAGCTGATTCACAGCACAGCGAGCGCTGCTGAGGCCCGTCCACCGCCATACAGGAAACACACGCCAGCGCCACAGCGCCGGGTCACGTGACCCGGCTGTAATCTACAGAGCGAGCGAGGTAGAGCTGCTCCGTCCCTGATCACGACCTCTCAGCCTCACGTGAACACAAACAGTCGCTCAGTGTGTTCGAACGTATCAGAGCAGATTAACTCAGAGGGAAGCTCGTCTGATATCTGACTAACTGTGTTTCAAACACAACATCTCTGAGTGTTTATTCTTTACGTGTTTAACAGTTTTAAGCAGGTGATGATGTGAAAAGTACCCAGAACATCAACTTATGTCAGCTATGGAGGACTGAAACTGCCCAAACATAAATAAATGGCTCAACAAATAAATATGAAATCAAAAGTGACATTAAAAATAAATTACTAGCTAACGATTGTAAAACTAGTCAGCAGGAAACTAAAAGTCTTAATGTGTCTGATATTAAATGTACTTAAAAGCTTCAGTTAAAGTAACTGATCCACATATTTACACTGTAATCGTTGCGTCAGATTGATGATAAAATACATAAATGTATGAATGTGGTGCTTTGGCTCTGATGCAGAATGTAATCTGTAAAGTAACTTAGTAACTAAAGTCATCACGTAAATGTAGCAGAGAGGAACATGGATAACTCAACGATCTTACAGTACGTGAGTAAACGTTCTTAGTTTCTTTACAACACTGCAGCAAATTAATGTTTCATGTTTACTTCACACTGAAACGTCTGTTAATGAACATTTGGAGTTTTAAAGCGTCCTCGTTACAGCTCACAGCTCGTTAATGTGTCGTCGAGATGATGTTTAACAGACCGAACGACTGACTGGCAGATCAGTCAGTGATGGAAATAATCATTAATCACAGTCCTCATGTTTGATAACTTTTACGTGTTTAACTGCAGCTTACAAACTTCAAATCAGAGGATAAATAAAGTGTAAATAAATAGAAAACAATCTGTATAAGCTGCATGAAACAGATTTATGACTTTAGTCTGGAATGAGTTTTGATTCTTTCTGATCAGGAAACATTTAGAGAAACTATAAAACCTGAAGAGAACAAAATAAAGTCACAGATAAACTTCCTTCTGTCTTCCTGCTCATGATAGTATATCAGGATGTGCACAGAATCAATTATAACTTCAGAGGAAAGAAATGAATGAAAATAAATGTATAAAAACAAACTTTTAAAAAAGGTCTGACCAACAAAACTGCGAAACAAGAAGGTTTAACTGTCTGAGGATGAGAATCTGAAGCTCGACGTTCTCGTCCTCTGACTTCAGTTGAACTCATGTTGTGCTGGCGCCACCTGGTGGACGCGCTGTGAGCTGCAGCGCTGGTCATCAGCATGAGAACACTGGGAGGCTTCATGGTGTCACCACAGTTTAATCAGGTGAAACTGAACTCTGAAGAAGACTGTGACACTAACTCTTCAGTAAAAGAGTTTTTAAAGGCGTGTCAATAAAAACAGCCTCTGTGACTTTTCTGCTGGAGATGAAATCTGTGTATTTAAGGCTGAACAGAAACAAAAACCTGTTTCAGTGTTTATATTGGCTCCTGACCGCTCAAAAGCAAACTCTGCACGGTTGGTTGGTTCCTGCTTGTGAACATCAGTACTAAGGTTTGTATGGAGAAACAGCAGATAGGCGAGTCTCCCTCCTGAGCGCTGAAGGTTTGGTTTGGCTCCAGCGGCAGTATTAGACGACTTCACCTGGAAACGTTACAAGCATGACAAAACAGGAAAATCCTGCAGTGTTGGGACACGTGTTTATCTACTGTGATACCATGAGGACTCATTTGATATTTTCAAAAAGTTTAGTTCAGCCAAAAAACACAATTCAGTCGTCATCTTCTGGGTCGGGTGAAGTGTCGTAGTCCACAGAACAGTTCTGGAGCTTCACAGTGAAACAGAGTTGCAGCGTTCTGATGAACAACTAAAGCAGCTGAGACTTGATTTAAAACAGAGAAACAACCAAAGAAACATCAAATGTCTCCATCAGCTCGTCTGGTGTGATCACAGTCTGCAGCAGAGAACACATCACTAACTGATCTCAGACCAGATTTACAGCCTCCGCGTGAAGTCACTTCAGGAAGACACTTTTAGCTCAGCAGCCGCAGGGAAGATTTCACTTAACATGCGGTGTAAATGTTGTCTGTTCACAAGCTGTTTTACTGAGAAGATCCAGAACTGTTCTGTGGACTACGACACCTGACACATCAGGAGGAGGAGAGGAGGACTTTATATCCTCAGGAGGAGGAGAGGAGGACTTTATATCATCAGGAGGAGGAGAGGAGGACTTTATATCATCAGGAGGAGGAGAGGAGGACTTTATATCATCAGGAGGAGGAGAGGAGGACTTTATATCATCAGGAGGAGGAGAGGAGGACTTTATATCCTCAGGAGGAGGAGAGGAGGACTTTATATCATCAGGAGGAGGACTTTATATCATCAGGAGGAGGAGAGGAGGACTTTATATCCTCAGGAGGAGGACTTTATATCATCAGGAGGAGGAGAGGAGGACTTTATATCCTCAGGAGGAGGAGAGGAGGATTTATATCATCAGGAGGAGGAGAGGAGGACTTTATATCATCAGGAGGAGGAGAGGAGGACTTTATATCATCAGGAGGAGGAGAGGAGGACTTTATATCATCAGGAGGAGGAGAGGAGGATTTATATCATCAGGAGGAGGAGAGGAGGACTTTATATCATCAGGAGGAGGAGAGGAGGACTTTATATCATCAGGAGGAGGAGAGGAGGACTTTATATCATCAGGAGGAGGAGAGGAGGACTTTATATCATCAGGAGGAGGAGAGGAGGACTTTATATCATCAGGAGGAGGAGAGGAGGACTTTATATCATCAGGAGGAGGAGAGGAGGACTTTATATCCTCAGGAGGAGGAGAGGAGGACTTTATATCATCAGGAGGAGGAGGAGAGGAGGACTTTATATCATCAGGAGGAGGAGAGGAGGACTTTATATCATCAGGAGGAGGAGAGGAGGACTTTATATCATCAGGAGGAGGAGAGGAGGACTGAGTTCACTTTTTGGCTGAGCGGCTGTTTCTGTGTTATCAGGACTTGCAGACATCCTGCATGAGTTGCTTTATAGAACAGAAAGTAGCGCTACATGTTTTATGTTTGTCACATTAAGGCTGCTAAATAAAAGGCTGCAGACTCAGTCTGGTTTCACATCTCTGGATATTACAGATTGTGGGTAAACTGGTTGTGCTTGATGTTTTGAGGAAGTCCGACTGTTGCTGTTGGCTGTAGTGACGATCTCTGGCTGAAAACCAAACTTCCAAACCAAGGTTTACCTTGAACCATGAAAGCTGAGCTACAGTCATCCACACGTGAGCTTCTAAACATTTTCCATTCTAATCTTGAGCAGAGAAGTCTAAACTTTCGACTCTGTGATTCGCAGCGTGTGGAAACGTTACCCCGGCTGCAGAACTGACGAGCTGTGCTGCACAGACAAAGTTTCTTACCGTCTTGGCGATGTTCTGCGCCGCCCGGATCTTCCTGAGCTTCAGGTAGCCTGGATTCTTCGTCACGGCCTCGCCCAGCTGACACACACATAATTAAACCGTTAGTGCATTCACAGAAAAGAAAGTGTTACACACCAAACAAAAGGTGGACCTGAGGCTGGCTGGCAGCAGCTGGCGGAGCCGGTCTCTCAGATCATCAGAGGGATCAGAGGTGCAGGCGTGTCGCTGCACAGGGTTAACGTTCTCACGCATGTTGGCAGGCAGCGAAATAATTAGTGCATAGTTGTGTGTAAATGTTGTACGCAACGGTGAGGTGAGGCCAAGTGAGCTCACGTCAGGACAGGACTTTATGAGATCTGGAGGTGGCGTTCAGTGTTAATTACAATCTTATAAATCAATGTGATTTGTTTAATGAAACAAGGAATGTATGTAATCAGTGTAACGTGCACTTCAGTCTAATCCAAACTGTCCTCCAACATTTACTCTTTAAAAATCTGCTTTAGTGACGTTCAAGTGTGAAAATCCGAGTTCCTTCAGTATCGACACACCAGGTTCTCTCCTCTCTCTTCTCTGCAGCAGCACGTCGAGAGTCGCTATGTTTTAAAGGGTAATTAATATTATTTGAGAAAAAGATATCTAAGTCTCTGTCACAGGTGTTGTCCTTCCAAACAAGCTTTCCTTGGGCGGCCTGCTCAGGTAAATCAACACACCCAAGGAGATGAAGTCCAGATTCAAACTGTGAGTGTCATCTCATAATGAGAGCAACAGACCTTCATGTCAAAGGTGTCAAATGTAAGGTGTGCTGTTGGAATCACATCAACTCATGACTCACTGAGTAACATTAAAGAACACAATCCACCTTAAACGTTGCTGTCAGTAGTTACTGCTGTGATGCTCAGTGTCCTGTAAGTACTGTTCACTCGGGCTAATTGTTGTGTAAATGAAACCGTGTGCTGATCCGCTTCACCGGTACCACAGCTGGCTGTGGAGGCAGAAAGTGTGTCACATCTTATCAGGCGGGAGGAGACTGTAGGAGGATGACCTGCTGCCTAACAGTGAAAACGTAGCTCAGATGAAACCGTAAAAACATTAAATCAAGATGTAACAGCCTGTACAGGGTTTCTGCCGGTTTAAACAAGTCAAATTTAAGACCTTTTTAAGACCTTTTTAAGACCATTTTGAACTACATTTAAGACCTACACGAAGTACGAAAAAGTGACAGTGCAGCTCAAACAATGAAGAATGGAGTGAATGAGTGTGTGTCAGGGCTATTATAGTTTTAAAATTTTCATTAGTTTTTTATTTTAATTTAGTTTTTCAGTTAAGTATAGTTTTTTATCTAGGAATTTAATTTTAGTTAATTATAGTAACCCTGGTGTGTGTGTGTGCGCGCGCGCGCGCACACACACACACACACACACACACACGGTGTTCAAAATCGAAAGCACCTCCGCTTTCAACGTCGGAGTTCGGCAAAAGATGGTTTGAATATCGCTTGAGGCAGGCGGCAGAGGCGGCGCAGAGTTCAGGCCGAGCAGAACTGGATGAAATTGGACCGGGAACTGGTGACAAAGGCGTACAGAAGTGTGTGATAGCGCGACTTCGCTAGCTAACTGGTGTTTTTTACAATTTTGTGTGTGACACCAGCGCTTTCACACCGAGTGTGCCCAATTTGAGGGTCCTCTGGCAGATTCCGCTGTCGAAGTCGTTCCGGAACTGGCGAAGTGTGCGCCGATAAATTCCGACCACGTTGTTCGCAAAATAAAACTTACGTTCCTGGATACTTCAGACAGAGGAACACACGGAGCTGACTGTGAATCTCACCAACACATTTCCTCCAAACAAAAAAAAAGGCGATGACGGAAGCGGTAAATAAACGTACATATTTAAGACCTGACTACATGTAATTTAAGACCTATATGCAAAATATGGACGTATTTAAGACTTTTTAAGGCCTAAAATTGAGATTGTCAAATTTAAGACTTTTTAAGACTTTTTAAGACTCCGCGGAAACCCTGCTGTATAATAAAGTGTGAGGAGGCCGATCCCTGAAACTAATGAACTATTTAGTACAGGTCACTGGACGAGCTAACAGCAGCTACAGTTAGCAGCAGTTAGCAGCTGTGTGTGGAGTTGTCTGGTGTTTGAATTCTTACATATTGCACCTTTAATGTGTTTCCTACAGTCTGTCTGCTGTTCTCTGCTACAGGACATGAAGAGACACTCGGACGTGTCGTCACAGTTGTGCCAGATTTTCCTCGTGGTATCAGAAAAGGTCTCAGGATCAATATAAGTAATAAATTCCAGCACCATGTCAACTCTTGTATGTTTCCAGTTTGACAGACTGTGTAAATCAGAGGCGGCTGGATGATCACAGGCGTGTAAACCTTCTGCTCAAACAGCCCGAGGACACGACAACAGGTTTTAAACAACAACAGTAACAAGCAGCAGGCCGTCACCTCCTGGAAACACAGCTGCTCTCAACGCAGACTTTAAGCTCCGTCTGAGACTTCACAGTCTGTATTCTGATCTCTCTTATCTGTTCCAGCTGTTAGTCTGGACCATCGTTAAGTTGAATCATTACTTTTCCTGAGGCTAAAGATCGGAGCACTTGTTCCTCTTCAGTCCGGCTGCTATTCAGACGTGACCGATCAATAACAGACACATTTCAGAGCAGTTGACCTCAGCTCACCATCTTAGCAGCCTCAGCTTCTCCTTCAGCCTGGATGATCTTCTGTCTCTGGTCCTGTTTGGCCTTTTCTACATAAAACTGAGCTCGCTGCGCCTCCTGCTGGGCTGCAGAGGAACAACACACACAACAGTCACATTATGCTTCTATACAGCTTATATTTAGGTGATTTATTTGACTTTTATACACATTTAGAAACAAGACTGACAGTTTAATGCCACCCTCTCTGAAACTATCAGATCTGAACTTTTACATCTGACTGAATGATGATTCTCTCTGTGTTTCAAATGTTTGCAGGTTGCCAGAAGAACTTCCTGTTCCTACTCACCGACTTGTTTGGCCTCAACTGCAGCGGTGTACTCTCGACTGAAGCTGAGCTCGGTGATGGCGACGTCGTCCAGGATGATGTTGAAGTCTTTCGCCCTCTCGAACAGCTCTCTGCGGATCAGCAGGGACACCTGGAGGGGACGGAGCCGTTTAATGTTTACATGCACAAAACTGAGACACCTGCTGATCACCTGCTCGTCTTTCTCCTGTTCCCACCGGATACTGAGCCTCTGTTAAAGAGGATTTGTTCCAGATGTTTCAGTCAGCCAGGTTGCATGTTTGCAGTCAGTTAGGTTTGTTTAAACTGCCACCAGAGCTTGAAGCATCTGTACTGTTAGTTTACTTACAGTCAGTTGCCAGTTTATCAGGTACAGCTCACTAAAACTAGCACAACATCATTGAAGATCACTCATGTTCAGAGAAATGTCAGATGGATTTCTTCCTGATTGTTGTGCTTCCACTGTGGTTGCTGCGGTGGCTTCTTATAATTGTTTTAGTTATTTGTCTGTTTTAAGAGCTCATTGTTCATATTACCGACTTTGTTGTGCTGTAGAGTTTGCACACGTATTTGAAAACTGACCGGATGCACTTTGCCGTTCTGATGTCTGACTTCCTGTCTGGCTCAGTCTGCTCAGAGCAGATTGATGCAGCTGCGATCTGCTTCCATTAAAACACACTCTGGGATTATTCTCTGCACACTGTGTTAGTTTTTGTCATTTTTCTGTACTGTGTAGACAAGATGAAGCTTTACTATTGTTGACTTGTCTGATTACTGGAACGACGTTCAAAATAAAAAGGGAATTTAAATAATGAACAAGAAGCATTTATGTATTTACTGTGAACTTGTTGTGTTGTCACATTAAACTGCAGTTCACCGTTTAATACTTCACATTCTTCTGAACACAAACTCTCAGTCCTGCTGTGAGTTTAGCTGTTAGCTAACAGCTAACAGCTAGCCTGCTGTTCTGCTGCTGATTTCAACATAGACTTGTTGACCACATCGCAGCATTATGAAGGAGACAGCAGGGTGTAAAACAGGGTGTATGTCGCCATTGAGAGTGTAATCACGGCGTCTGTTTGGGTTTAAATGTGCCATTTTTGGAAGTTATTTAATTCGTGGCAACACCTTTACATATAACAACATGATTATATGGATTATTCTCCAAAGTGCTTTGTTATATTCTGAAGGTAAAGTAGACCAGTTCAACTTCGTATACATTTGAATGTTAATTCAAATTCAGTCAATGTTTGACAGTGTGAACAAAAACTAAACACCCTGATACAGACAGATGTTATGACAGAGTGCTAATGTATATAAACATGTAAAGAGTGTGTGTGTGTGTGTGTACCTGTGCTCTCTGTGTGATGAGCTGTGAAGCGTTGAACTTTGCCACCACGCTCTTCAGCACCTCGTTGACGATGGAGGGCAGCACGCGCTCGTCGTAGTCTTGTCCCAGCTGCTGGTAGAGGGTCGGCAGGTTGGACGCCAGCGGCCGCGACAGGACGCGCAGAGCGATGTTCACCATCTGAAGGTCTGAGAGCGACGAGAAAGCAAACAGACGATCCGTTTACAGCTGCTGATAATCAGACAGCAGCTTAATTTATTCTGGAAACACGTCTGAACCTGCATTTATATTAAAAACCAACGCCCGATTCATGAGGTCAATATCAACAGTTTAGATTGGGATCCGTTCCATCTGTTTCAAGAACGAGTGTAAAAAGAAAATAAATAAATCAGCTCGTCGGCGCCCTCTGGTGGACAAACTGTGGCTCCGTATGACCTCAAACATCTGACAAGATCGTCTGCTGATAATCAGATCAATTAATCTGCAACTATTCAGACAATAAGCTAATAATTTTAATAAAATGTCAAGCAACACATTTTAACACAAATATTTTCCACTAAATGTGAGGTTTTACAAAAACAGTATGACTCCTGTGACTCTGGTCGGTGTTAAAGTGTTATAACATGAAGATTTATAATCACGTTAATAAAGAAACTGATTATCAGATTAAATATGAAAATCATTAATTGCAGCTGAACTTTGAAATTAGCTGAATTTCTGCCTTCTGTTTACTGTTGAACAACTGAAGGCTGGAATTTCTTGTTGATCTCTGGAATCTTTATTTTTGGTGAATATTATTTGAACTGTCGTTGTAAAATATTCTATATATTTAAAGAACAGCTTGTCAGGACATAAAACCAACGATCTGTTCAACTCTACTGATCTACTGAAGAATTGAATCTTGGATTTAAGAAAACTGACAGGGCTCGTGTTTCTACTTTCCTCAAGTGAAACATCTCAATACTTCTTCCACTGCAGGTCTGAGTTAACACAATGTGCAAGATCCATAATAACACACTGTGTTCATCCAGCTTTAAATCTTTTTACAACTTGTTTCCATCAGATTGTTTCAGTTTGTCAGTGAGATCTGTGAGTCTGACCTTTGCTTCCAGTGAGGGAGGAGATCTTTCTGGGTCTGGCTCTGATGTCGTAGATGATGGGATACTGGAACCACGGTATCCTGAAGACGACAACACAGTGAGAGTAGAGCTTTAACACAGTGAGAGTAGAGCTTTAACACAGTGAGAGTAGAGCTTTAACTCAGTGAGAGTAGAGCTTTAACACAGTGAGAGTAGAGCTTTAACTCGGTGAGAGTAGAGCTTTAACTCAGTGAGAGTAGAGCTTTAACTCAGTGAGAGTAGAGCTTTAACTCAGTGAGAGTAGAGCTTTAACTCAGTGAGACTAGAGCTTTAACACAGTGAGAGTAGAGCTTTAACACAGTGAGAGTAGAGCTTTAACACAGTGAGAGTAGAGCTTCAACACAGTGAGAGTAGAGCTTTAACACAGTGAGAGTAGAGCTTCAACACAGTGAGAGTAGAGCTTTAACACAGTGAGAGTAGAGCTTCAACACAGTGAGAGTAGAGCTTTAACTCAGAGTAGAGCTTTAACTCAGTGAGTAGAGCTTTAACACAGTGAGAGTAGAGCTTTAACACAGTGAGAGTAGAGCTTTAACTCAGAGTAGAGCTTTAACACAGTGAGAGTAGAGCTTTAACACAGTGAGAGTAGAGCTTTAACACAGTGAGAGTAGAGCTTTAACACAGTGAGAGTAGAGCTTTAACTCAGAGTAGAGCTTTAACACAGTGAGAGTAGGGCTTTAACACAGTGAGAGTAGAGCTTTAACACAGTGAGAGTAGAGCTTCAACACAGTGAGAGTAGAGCTTTAACACAGTGAGAGTAGAGCTTTAACACAGTGAGAGTAGAGCTTTAACACAGTGAGAGTAGAGCTTTAACACAGTGAGAGTAGAGCTTCAACACAGTGAGAGTAGAGCTTCAACACAGTGAGAGTAGAGCTTTAACACAGTGAGAGTAGAGCTTCAACACAGTGAGAGTAGAGCTTTAACTCAGAGTAGAGCTTTAACTCAGTGAGTAGAGCTTTAACACAGTGAGAGTAGAGCTTTAACACAGTGAGAGTAGAGCTTTAACTCAGTGAGACTAGAGCTTTAACACAGTGAGAGTAGAGCTTTAACACAGTGAGAGTAGAGCTTTAACACAGTGAGAGTAGAGCTTCAACACAGTGAGAGTAGAGCTTTAACACAGTGAGAGTAGAGCTTCAACACAGTGAGAGTAGAGCTTTAACACAGTGAGAGTAGAGCTTCAACACAGTGAGAGTAGAGCTTTAACTCAGAGTAGAGCTTTAACTCAGTGAGTAGAGCTTTAACACAGTGAGAGTAGAGCTTTAACACAGTGAGAGTAGAGCTTTAACACAGTGAGAGTAGAGCTTCAACACAGTGAGAGTAGAGCTTCAACACAGTGAGAGTAGAGCTTCAACACAGTGAGAGTAGAACTTTAACTCAGTGAGAGTAGAGCTTCAACACAGTGAGAGTAGAGCTTCAACACAGTGAGAGTAGAGCTTTAACTCAGTGAGAGTAGAGCTTCAACACAGTGAGAGTAGAGCTTTAACACAGTGAGAGTAGAGCTTTAACACAGTGAGAGTAGAGCTTTAACACAGTGAGAGTAGAGCTTCAACACAGTGAGAGTAGAGCTTTAACTCAGTGAGAGTAGAGCTTTAACACAGTGAGAGTAGAGCTTCAACACAGTGAGAGTAGAGCTTTAACTCAGTGAGAGTAGAGCTTTAACACAGTGAGAGTAGAGCTTTAACACAGTGAGAGTAGAGCTTTAACTCAGTGAGAGTAGAGCTTTAACACAGTGAGAGTAGAGCTTTAACTCAGTGAGAGTAGAGCTTTAACACAGTAGCTCTTTTCACACAGAGTCGCTGCATTATCGCCGCAGTGGCGGTTCGTCAATTCTCCGCCGTTGGTCGTTCACACAAAGTGGAGCAGCTCCGCCTTAAAGACGAACCGCTGTGTAATTCACACAGAAAGGGGTGGTACACGTCATGATGATGACGTTGGTGTGTTTCCCAGGTGTCCACCTGTCAATCTAAACCTGCTGACAGTTGATAATCATACGGATGCTGTTACAATGTGTTGTGATTGAGATCCTGACCCACCAAACATCCTAGAAAGTGATGAAGTTACGATTTTTTTACTCTAAATTACATAATTACATAATCACCATCAGTAAACTGGAAGCTGTCTGACTCACTCGCTGGAAGGGGTTCACTGACATCTTGGTCCGGAGGGCTGACCGACACGGTGATTTATTTATTTTCATCAAAAACACTTAGTGAGTTAAAGTTTTTGCCAGTGACAGACGCCGTTTTCCGGGCAGAAATGTTACAAAAGTCGGGAGGACAGACACTTCTCTGTGTATATCTGTGGTATTTTTTCCTCATAAGTGTCCAAAGACAGTAACAGTTACTACGTTACTGTTGTTCGGTCCTGTAACGTTGCTCTGGGGGACATTTCTCTGTATTTAGTTGAGTTAAGGACCCGAGCAGTTATAAGACCGACACGCCCTTGATATGCACAGCCGGTTTATCCGTTCACACTGGTTCGGTTCGCCAATAATGCGCATCTGATACTACCTCCAGAGGTGGATCAGCGCCTCGCCGCATCCGAGACATTCACACAGAGGAGGAGAATTCCGCAGGATTCCCACATTCAGACGGCAGTGTGAACGGTGCTGGTGAGAGTAGAGTTTTAACACCAGACTCAATAAAAAGGTTAAAGAAGTGAACAGAAAAATCATCAAAACGATGTCTTAGTATCATGAAACAAGACAAGAAAGTGAGTATTAATGCAAGTGTCTATTATCTACTCATCGTTTAAATTAGTTCTAATGATTTTCTACTTTAATTAAATGTTTTCTGCTTTATCTCTGCTGTTGCATTCGTGGAATTATAAAATATTTTCAGCTATGAGGAATTAAAAAAACAAGTTGAAATTAATCATCCAGTCAACCCAATAGAATAGATTTTAATGTCACTGATCATCTCCTTCAGAACTTAAGCTGTCGCATCGTGGGCCAGAAGATTTTACAGCTGTTTCTCCATCACATCTGCCGGCCTGGTTGCCTAAACTGGGCTTCCTGCTTGAAAGTGAAGCTACAAAAGTACTGAGAGGTGAACACACCGACTTTTAAAACCTCTTTCTGTCAGGTTTCCTGCACAGACATGAGGTGAGTATTGATTTTAGGGGCCGACGGTGTTTGTTACGGGTTGGCTGCAGTCGTGAGGCGTCACCACGGCCGGCTCGGAGGCGCTCGCCCTCTTGTTGTCCTGAGAACTACCAGGATCAGATTTATTGATGTAATTCAATGTGAGGAAGGCATCCATCACTCTTTCTCACCTTCTCCTGTTCAAAAATGCGATGGACATATTTAGCGCGGTGCATCAGGAACACAAACGTGTCGAGGTTTTTGTTGATATTAAAATAACAGACGCAGTCTGATCAGAGCGCAGCACGAAGCTCCGGGGACAGAAAATGTATTAATTATCAATTCATTTTCACAAACAAAACAACAGGAAATGTAGTCAAGATGTTGTCATGGTAACAGGCCTGTCACACACTGAAATGTTACAGTTTAAAATGTCCACGAATGTTTTTGTCCCGTTTGACAAACTGATGTCAGAAGCCCTGAATCATAAAAGCCGTTTACTGACTGAGCACCACAAGCTTCGTTCTGCTTTACAATAAGTCACGACATTTACAATCGGAGAAAACAAACTCATAAAAACTAAATTTTGGGCTTTCACAGCCAAAGGTTTTAACGAGCTGGCTCCTCCATGTTGTCGTGGAGACGCTTGTATTCAACCTCCCGTCTGCCTCCATCGATTCTCTCCTTCGTTCTCGCCAACTACATCCTACACGTAGTTAGCTACATGATGGTGAACAGTGTGCACGTTCACAAGTGGACTTATCTTTTCAGAGACTGTGTGCGTCGGCTTTTGTGAAGACCAGACACAGCCTGCAGCTAACGATTATGTTCACTGTCCATTAATCTTTCCTGATTAATCAATGAGCTGTTTGGTCCTTAAAATGTTTTGTCACAACCCAAAGACTCTCAGTTTACTGTCACAGAGGAGGAAAGAAACCAGAAAATATTCATTTTTAAAGTGGACTGAGTTTTATTTCATAGAAAAATTCAATCAGATTGAAATTAAGACTAATCCATTAACTAAATAGTTAGCTGTTAATGAACTAATCGATTGTCAGGAGGAGTTCTACTATGGGGCAGCAGTAGTTTGGTCTGTAGACCCGGCCCAACAGTCAGAACAGCTTGTCATCTGGCTGCTTGAAAGGTTTAAGTTCACCTCCTGGGCTCTGCTGAGGAGTCACTGAGCAAAGCACTGAACCTCCATCTATGGATTAATTAGTGGGTAAAGTATGTCTTCTTCGTCAGTATTAAAGGAATAATGCAGACATTTTCTCTACGTGTGTTTGTCCTACCTGAAGTGGAGTCCTTCAGCCAGAACCGTGTCCATCTGCATCCCTCCGATCCGGTTGAAGATGATCGCTCTCTGACCTCCTTCAACTACGGGACACAAACACATCATGTCTGAGTCCGACAGAAGAACTAGAACCACCACGTCACCAGTCCAGTTCCTGTTCCTGAGCTCTGCTGCTGAATAACAGGCAGAACTCTGTGTTGTTTTATGTTGCGTTTATCTTTTAATGTGTGTTTCATGAGGTCGCAGTGACCTTGACCTCTGACCTTTTGCCACCAAATTCAAATCAGTTCCTTCTTCAGACGGAATCGACTTTTGTTCCAAATCTGAAGAAATTCCCTCTAAGTGGTCCTGAGATATCAGCGTTAACATGTGGTGGAGGAATAAATACTCACTACAGCTCAGAAACACTGGATTGTTTGAGAGTTTGAGACGAGGAAAATCAGAGTAACTCACAACACGATTCAAGATATTTTCCCCACAGCAACAACATGTCACGATAACAGTAATTACAGTAAGAAGACAATCGTCTGATGATGCATCAGGATCTCTGTCTAACTGAAGACAGCAGAAGGCAGGATTATATATTCATTCACTGCACTGAAATTACACGTTCCTCTTTATCACACAGACCGACAGGAGAGTCTGGTGAAGATGTCAGTGTTTGGCACCAGTGTCTCGATAACTGTATCACAAGAGGAAGCGATGTGATGTGTTGCTGCATTTTTAAAATTCTGTCCCAACACTGATCAAGAGGTCAAAAGATCAGGCGATGATGAACCCTAACTTCAGATGTTAAACTTAAAAGTAAAATCATCTTTGGAAAATAAAAACAAACTATAAGGAGTTTCGCTTGTCATGAATCAGCTCCCTGCAGCTCCAGAACAAACTCCTCCAACATGTTAAGTGTCATGAAATCAAATCAATGAAGGTTTTTCTCTCCTGAATAAAATGTCTTCCTCAAATCTGCAAAGTGGATCTTTAAATTCTGAGTACAGCCCAGAGTTTTGTCTGGAAGGAGGCTCAGACACGTTCTGATCGGTGTTTTCAGGGTTTGAGTCTTTCCAAGTCGACATTTCCAATTTACATAAAACATACAGAAATGTTTCTGTAGTTATCAATAGTTTTCATTCAGAAGGAAAAACTGGTGAAAAATAAAACATTAAGATACTGTCCTAAACACTTTTCCTCCTAATTCCTCACATTCAGCCTCATCTCTTTGTTTTCTTCTTTCCCATCTCAGTCATCTTTGTCCTCCTCGTTCCTCTCCAACTCTTCCCTTCCTTCTACATACCCTCTCACTTTCTTCCCTTTTCCCCAACTTAATTCTTTCCTTTCCCATAGTCCTTTCTTACCTCCTCAACTTCCCTTTCCCTCTCATTTCTTCCCTACATGTTCTCCCTTTCCTAACCCGTTTCCTTCCTCAACTTATCTCTTTCTTTTACTTCCTTTGCAACACAAGACAACAGTAATTTGAAGTCATTTACAGACTCTGGACACGCTGTATCAGAGACAGCAAAGAAACCTCAAAACATCCCTTTAAAGCCTTCTTTGCTTTCTGTAACAAGATGATGCACTTTACCAATCTTTCATCAACGGTTAGAAGTTGGGAGGTCGTCACAGACGGACCTGAGACTTCTGGATACTATTGCACAGAAACATCGAGCTCTGCAAGGACTCGAAGCCTCGACACTGGTCATTATGTGCAACAGTCTGACACCCGCTGCCGGTTGTCACCTTTCAGTTCAGTATGATACGAATGAGTGAAACGATACAACCGAATCAACTTCTCTAATTTGATTTAAATATAGTCTGTTTCTGTGCCGATGTGTCAGTAATACTGCTGTTGGACTTCTGCTGAACATAAGATGAGAGATAAGAGTTTCTCATCAGCAGAGAAAAGAAGTGCACACTGTAAATGAGCTTTCACACTCGAGAGGACATGTTGCATCTTTTGCACAGTTTAGTTCATGACTGGGAATATTCACAAAACTGGAGCGAAAACTAGAAAGCTCAAATGAAACTGCTCCAGCTGCTCTCTGGAGCGTTCAGGCTGTTCAGGCGACCCACAGATGTGTTCGCCGTTTGTCTGCATGGAAACAAAGTACACTACCTGTGTATGTTGCTTCCTTCACTCCGTAAGCCAGAGCTCCGGCACCAATCAGCAGTTTGAGACCGGTACCTGCACCCCGAGGTCCTGATGACATCCTGCCGGCTATTTGCCGCAGCTGCTGCAGAAAACCCTGAAACACACACGGACATCATGATTTCAGATGAAAAACATTGATAACAAAAACTGGAGTGATTTTAAGTTTATACATAACATGGTTCTGTTTCATACTGAGCTGGTAATGGTTAAAGACTGTTACACAGACACGACTCTGAGTGACCTTGGTGCTGGATGGGTGACAACTTCACCAAGGACTGTCACTGGATCCAAAAACAATCCATGTGTGTTCAGGACGGGCCAAACTTCATTCAAATATCCACATATTTCACGGGCGCCATCTCAAAGCGAATGAATTAAAGTAAGATTGGTCTGTATTGAATTTAATGGCTCTAATGCTTAATTCGGCTTCGGGTTAATCCACATTTCTATACGTTTGCTTATAATATTTCCAAATGTCAACCACCGTGTATTAGCTCAGTTATTAAGCTAGCTCAGTGTATTACATGTACGCCGAATTAAAAGAAATATTCTAGAAACGTCTAAAAAGTTTTCAAAGATTACTTTAAAGTGCGTGTACGTGTGCAGGTAAACAAGGAAACGTTAATCTGTTAGATTTTTAGACGGAAACTGGGATGTCTGCCAACGAGAGTGAAATTAACTTCCAAGACAAACTTAAATGTTCCTGCAACAGTTAGTGAAATGATCGCACACCAACATTAACCCGCTTTCAGAAACCTTCAACATTTAGCATCTGTCTTCATCGTTCAGTCTAAGTTTTGTGAATTAAAGTCAGCTAGCATTAATGACACTGGAAGCTAGCTTAACGTTACATCAGATACAGCCCGGCTCACGTGTGTGTGTGTAACTGTTGTGAAAACCGTTAATGTCACGAGCTGGCACGCAAAGAGCGGGTAACAGCCGCTCGGTCCAACAGAGCAGAAGGCAGACATGACACAGACACTCATTTAAAACGGCAGCAAACGGAATTAGACACTTACACCTGGATCTTTATTCGCCATGCTCGTCCTCTCTGTCGACTAGCAACCGAAGTGAAGAAGAATGCAAGGTCATGCGTGGTGACGCACTTCCGTGTGCGCGGGGTACCCTGGGAAATGTAGGATTTCACCGGTGTTGTGCTGTT
This sequence comes from Diplodus puntazzo, assembly GCA_963678695.2. Lineage (NCBI taxonomy): Eukaryota > Metazoa > Chordata > Actinopteri > Spariformes > Sparidae > Diplodus > Diplodus puntazzo. The sequence goes on from OZ023166.1 coordinate 1,553,919, forward strand.
TGCAGATGTCAAGTTCATTTATGACTGTTTCACAACACAGGGTTGCAACAAGAGTTGTAACGCCTTCATGTTGCACAGACACACCTGGAATATACAGACAGGTAGAAGGAGACAGAATAAAATATATACAATAAGATAAATATGTGATTTTAATGTAAACGCTCAGCAGGTGAGTACAGTGAGAGTAATGTTGGTATAAAGAGATCAAATGCTTCTTTACTTTCTGTTAATATTAGAAACACACTATGTTTATGTGTTATATAATAACAGGTGAAGTAAAACCACAATAAAGAAAGCTTTATTCTTAACTTCCTTCCTTCACCTTTCCCTGAGTACTTCCTTCCTTTCTCTTCTCCTTTGCAGCCTCGCTCACCTTTCATAACATCTCCCATCCTTTTACTTACTTCCTCCTTTCCTCATAGGTGCCTCCTCTTCTCTCCCGCCTCCTTTCCTTCTCTACAACTTCCTCAAACACTTGTTCATAGCTTTTACTGTTAGCTGTTCTTCTTCACACCTGTTGTATAAAAGCGGCTGTTTTGTGAATGGAGTTTGGTGCAGCAGCTTCATTGATGCTGCTGTGTTGTTGCTCCTGCAGCAGATCTGCATCTCTCACATCTAGAAGAGAAGAACAAACAAGAACACAGTTGAGATGATGAGATTAGAAACAAACATTATGTATCCTCACATGTCAGAAGTAACTTTCATGGTAACACATGTAATCGAGTATGAGCAGTAAAGTTACTGAGAGCTTCAGTCTCAGCTGCTGCTCTCTGATTGGCTCACAGATCAGTTCCTCCTGAGGAAATCACTCCTTTTATAGTTAACGGCGCGTCGCGCGGCTGTTTTCCGGGTTCACACTCACTCAGCATGTAGAGGAGGCGGACCGCCGGGAGCACCTGGACCACCGCGGACACGCCGGAGCCCGACACACCGTATCGATCCGCACGTATCGATCAGCTCGCCTATCAGAAGGTGAGGAGCGGGGGGGAGGGGGGCGATCAGGGGGGGAGGAGGAGGGAGGTGGTGTTGAGGGATCTGGAGGGGGGTTCAGTCCTCTCAGGGTGGATCCTGGTCTCGGGTCAGACATGTCAGGTCCTGCAGGGCTCCGCTGCTGCTGCTGCTGCTGCTGCTGAGACTCACTCACGCTCTAAAACTACACACCAACACTTTTTACCGAGTTGAAGTGACGTCACAACAGGTGACGGTCCACTTTATTACTTCCGCTCACAGATCAGATCAATAACATCAACATCCCGGCGGTTTACTGAAGGTATGTGACGTCACACACCGAGCAGCCTCCTGGTGTCTGTCCGCAGCTCGAGACTCACCGGAGGCCGAGTAACCCACACCGAGTACTTATACCCACACCGAGTACTCACACTGTGTACTTATACTCACACCGAGTACTCACACTGTGTACTTATACCCACACCGAGTACTCACACTGTGTACTTATACTCACACCGAGTACTCACACTGTGTACTTATACCCACACCGAGTACTCACACTGTGTACTTATACTCACACCGAGTACTCACACTGTGTACTTATACTCACACCGAGTACTCACACTGTGTACTTATACTCACACCGAGTACTCACACTGTGTACTTATACCCACACTGTGTACTTATACCCACACTGTGTACTTATACTCACACTGAGTACTTATACTCACACTGAGTACTTATACTCACACTGTGTACTTATACTCTGCGGAGGAAACGCTCAGCAACAACAACAACACAGGTGGAAACATCTACTTAAGTACCAGGGATGGAAAGTAACTAAGTACATTTACTCACCAGTGTTGTTAAAGCACCAGACAGTCTTAGTCCAGTAAAAAGTAAAGATGTGCTGTTAAAATGTAACTTTGGTGAAAGTGAAAGTCACACATATGAAGAGAACTCGAGTACAAGTCTTAAAGTATCTGATATTAAATGTGTCTCTGATGCAGCATGTAATCTGTAAAGTAACTAGTAACTAAAGTTATAATCAAGTTATTTATCAAATAAATGTAGTGGCGTAAAATATTACAGTGTTTGCCTCCAACATGTTGTGGAGTGAACGTACAGAGCAGGAGATGTAAATACTGAAGTGAAGTACAGGATGAAAGTATTCAGTTACACTTATTACCAGCTGAATGTTTTACATGTACTGAAAGTGAAAGTACTCATCATGCAGAACGCTGAATAACTCAAATACTCTTCAGACGTTGAGGCTCAGCGCTGCAGCAGTCAGTCAATGAGTCGATTATTGATTGATTGATTGATATTATTGATATTTCATTTGCATCCTTTTAATAAACCGATCGATTGTTTTGGTCGTTCTTGACCGAAAATATCAAACTAACTCAAATGTTTGTCATGTAATAGAGTCAAATTAACATCTTTGACTTGATGACGAGCAAATTATCATTATTTTATTGTTTACGGACACACATGATTATTTAAAGGAGCACTACGTAGATTTAAAGAAGAAATTCAAACTCAGAATTTTAATATATTTAACATTAATGAGGTTATAACACAAAGTTTTCTCCATCAGTGAGTAAACAAGCTGTTCTCAGAGGAAAAGAAGGTCCCAGAACACTGATGGAAGCTAGAGAGGTGGCAGGGTCCGCCACATATAAACACAGTACAACAGTATAAACTGTGTTGTTCTTTAAGGTCAGTTTGTTTATTATTCAGTCATGAAGACAAAGACGGTTTGATTATTTAGTCTGTTTAAGTCAGTGAAGATGTTTCTGTGCTCATTAAATCTACAGACTGCTCCTTTAATCAGTGTTAAAAGCTAAGCGACGTGTCCGGAGAGGGTTCTGTAGCAGAACCTTCCTCCCGTACAGAACATACATAGAGTCATTAACATACTTTGAAACACAACAGAAACTTTTATTGTTGTGTTTTCACCTGCTAGTTTCAGAGCTTCTTCCTGCTAACAACATGTTTCTGACATCAGCCTCACAGGTCACATGTCAGTTCAACCTGAGAAGCTCGAGCTCGTTAATCAGTCACAACTTTAACTTTTTAATGTTCTCCATGTTGAACTTTAAAATGTTCTGATGATAAGGCCGTTTCCTCCATGTGTCCTCCGGCTTCTGCCAGAGAAAAATCACATTTCATCAACAGCAAAATAAAGTTTATTCAGGCCAAACTTTAAATTATGTAAGTTTATGGAGGTATTATTATTAATTATTATTATTATTATTAATTATTATTATGAGGTTTATGTCTGTCGTCCTAAAGCCCAGGAAGCAGTTAGCATGTTAGCATGTTAGCACTTCCTGTTCCCTCATCTCACAGTCTGTGTGAGTGTTGATGTGTTTTCAGTTAAATGTGTGAAATAAGCTGTGTGGTTACAGGATGAACATATTTAAGACATAAATCATCATTAATCTCCCACAGTTTAATTATGAAGCTCTTCATGTGTTAGAAACAGTTAGCGGTTGCTAACGAGTGTCTGAATGAGACTACAGAGGTTGTCGGGGACATTAAACGTCCTCACAGCGAACACGGAGACTCGACTACTCACTAGTCCGTCTTTACAGCCACTTTAGTTACACACTGTTCTAACTCTGACTTTACAACCTGTACGTTGATCAGTTTATAGAAAACCTGGATAGTAATTGTGCAGTAAGACTCTTAGTGTCGGAGACGTTTCAGTCATGTGACCATGATGTCACACCGCTGATTAGTTTTCTTGTTCTGTATTTGCGACTTTATGCACAAAGTTTAGTTATCAGACGGAGTTCTAACGTGTCGATGCTTCTGTCCTCTGAGCCGCCGTCACCAGATATTCTGAGGTCACAAAATGGACGCCAGAAAACTTGTGTTAAGTTTTTCTTATCTTGGGTGAAATTGTTACCGAATGTGAAGTTGGACCATGTTGGACTGCATGTTGAGTTCTGCTGGACAGTTTCAGGTCCGGTCAGGAGAATAAACGGTGAAACATTCAGAGCTGCTCAGTTAAAACTGTAAACGATCATTTTCAGTCATTTGCAGATAAATATGAACAAAAACCAGCGCGGAACGTTTGAATAGCAGTTTTATTTCTGCTTGTAAGAATGAAACAATATATTCTAGACACGTGAGCTGAATACTTTGAGTGATTATCACTAACGATGTGTTTCATTTCCATTTCTGTCGAGTTTTATATTTCAGCTGTTTGAGACTCAGCTGAGTTTGTACGAGGAGAAAAACACCTGAACTCATCGTGAAACCTGCACAGTAAACATGAGATGCCTTCATGTGCAGGATGAATTCATGGTTTCATTTCAACGATGATCATTAATTAAAGATACTTCAGGATGAAGCAGTTAATAACGGTTCTTGTGTGTGAGCGTTTGGATGCAGTTTGCGGCGTCTCGTCTCTGCTGCTCGGCGCTGCGTTGCGTTTCACCTGATCTGAGCTCAGTCTGCTTCACTTCCTCTGTTTTAAATTTAGGCCAAACTTTCAGAGACTTCATCACTTCCTCTTTTCACTGTTTTTCAACGAGAAGACGCTGCTTCCAGTTCAGTTTGCAGCTCGCCAAGTCAAACGACGCTGCGCCGGTCTGAGGAGTAACCGACCTTTGCTGAGCCGAACTTATCTTGCAGAGCGTCAGAGTTTCGTTAATTCCTCGTCTCTCTCACAGTAAGTAGCTCTCAGGCTGTTACAGTCTGTTTACCGTGTCTCATGTTGGTACTCAGACCACAGACTCCATGTTTTTTACTCTCTGTTGCGTCACTTTAGCAGCATTTCACTGAAGTTCAGTCGGACATGTTTGTATCAGTGGAAACTTTGGGATCTGGGTTAGAATTCAGAATAAAGTTCAGATTGTTGGAATGAAGTTTGCACGAGTTTGAGCATCCTGAACCTCCGACGCGTCAGTGAGGTTTCTAATAGTCTTTGTGGTCGATGCAGGTTCACTGTGTGTCTGATGGTTTGTTGCAATGTGTGTACAAGCTCATTTTGCTTCGTTTTGGTACAAAGTGCGTCATTAAAAGCACAAAGCGGCTGATCGAGGCTGCAGACTGCTGCTGCATAACAACCTGTGTTCCTGTGTTCACATTAACACGCTGACATTCATACAGAAATGTGTGTTATGCCTCACAACTCTAAAACTGTTTCTGGGCGTGTTTTTATTTTTGCTCCTTTCACACTCTCTCACTGTGAACTTTCACTTCACAGTCACGGCGAGAATTAAGTGGAAAATTAAATGTCATCTGAGCAGTCGAACACAAACGCTGAACACTTTCATCAGTCGCTGTCTGATGTTGATGAAACGCTCTAATTAAAGTTCAGACACTTTGTTACATGTTCTCACGTGAGCGTCTCCAATTGAGAGGTCATTCGAGGACTGTTGGAACTTTTTACAGATCCTGTTTCTGTTGAATGTTTTCATTTTGGCAATTTTAAAGAAAATATTCCCTCAAAAACACCCACAAGTTTCATAGTTCACAGAACATTTCTGGAGCTTCACAGTAAAAAAAAACAACCAATTAAAGGATCAGTTTCTGAACTTCATGTCACAGTTCAGACTTTTAGAGATGATATTTTGTTGACATGGTCGTTGTTGAGGAGTTTGTTGCTAAACATCTGTCATTTCTCATCAATTACAGCAAATCAAACATTTAATATTTTAGTGTTGACAATAAGGAATAACTAGTTCTGTTCATCCTGCTGTCAGTCTGCAGCTTTATGCAGCTCTGGGTCGTTTTCATCCCTTTATTTTGGTCGGCTGGTCGTTACTGCTGAATAACATCCAGTCTAACAACACCTGCTGTATTTAAAGGAGCAGTTCACCCAAACCTCTCCTTCTCCTGATGATATAAAGTCCTCCTCTCCTCCTCCTGATGATATAAAGTCCTCCTCTCCTTCTCCTGATGATATAAAGTCCTCCTCTTCTCCTCCTGATGATATAAAGTCCTCCTCTCCTCCTCCTGAGGATATAAAGTCCTCCTCTCCTCCTCCTGAGGATATAAAGTCCTCCTCTCCTCCTCCTGAGGATATAAAGTCCTCCTCTCCTCCTCCTGAGGATATAAAGTCCTCCTCTCCTCCTCCTGAGGATATAAAGTCCTCCTCTCCTCCTCCTGATGATATAAAGTCCTCCTCTCCTCCTCCTGAGGATATAAAGTCCTCCTCTCCTCCTCCTGATGATATAAAGTCCTCCTCTCCTCCTCCTGATGATATAAAGTCCTCCTCTCCTCCTCCTGATGATATAAAGTCCTCCTCTCCTCCTCCTGATGATATAAAGTCCTCCTCTCCTCCTCCTGAGGATATAAAGTCCTCCTCTCCTCCTCCTGATGATATAAAGTCCTCCTCTCCTCCTGATGATATAAAGTCCTCCTCTCCTCCTCCTGATGATATAAAGTCCTCCTCTCCTCCTCCTGATGATATAAAGTCCTCCTCTCCTCCTCCTGATGATATAAAGTCCTCCTCTCCTCCTCCTGATGATATAAAGTCCTCCTCTCCTCCTCCTGAGGATATAAAGTCCTCCTCTCCTCCTCCTGATGATATAAAGTCCTCCTCTCCTCCTCCTGATGATATAAAGTCCTCCTCTCCTCCTCCTGATGATATAAAGTCCTCCTCTCCTCCTCCTGATGATGTAAAGTCCTCCTCTCCTCCTCCTGATGATATAAAGTCCTCCTCTCCTCCTCCTGATGATATAAAGTCCTCCTCTCCTCCCCTGATGATATAAAGTCCTCCTCTCCTCCTCCTGATGATATAAAGTCCTCCTCTCCTCCTCCTGATGATATAAAGTCCTCCTCTCCTCCTGATGATATAAAGTCCTCCTCTCCTCCTCCTGATGATATAAAGTCCTCCTCTCCTCCTCCTGATGATATAAAGTCCTCCTCTCCTCCTCCTGATGATATAAAGTCCTCCTCTCCTCCTCCTGATGATATAAAGTCCTCCTCTCCTCCTCCTGATGATATAAAGTCCTCCTCTCCTCCTCCTGATGATATAAAGTCCTCCTCTCCTCCTGATGATATAAAGTCCTCCTCTTCTCCTCCTGATGATATAAAGTCCTCTCCTCCTCCTGATGATATAAAGTCCTCCTCTCCTCCTCCTGATGATATAAAGTCCTCCTCTCCTCCTCCTGATGATATAAAGTCCTCCTCTCTTGATTTAAAACAGAGAAACAACCAAAGAAGCATCAGATGTCTCCAACAGCTCGTCTGCTGTGATCACAGTCTGCAGCAGAGAACACATCACAACCTGATCTCAGACCAGATTTACAGCCTCCGCGTGCGGTTGAACACTGTTAGCTAACAGCTACAGTGAAGCTTTAAAAAGGGTGTAAATAACGTTAAGATCTGCAGACTGTTGCTTAGATTTTTCTTTAAATCAACAAATCATGACTTCTCTTACTGTGCACACATCAGCTGACTGTGTGTGTGTGTGTGTGTGCGTGTGTGTGTGTGTGTGTGTTGACAGCATGGGGAACCTGATCAAGGTGTTAACCAGAGACATCGACAACAATGGTGGAAACTTCTTCCTGGACTTTGAGAGTAAGACACACACACACACACACACACACACACACACACACACACACACACACACACACACACACACACACTCATGGAGTCTGTCTGTCTCAGTGATGGACGGGTTTGTTGTGAGAGCAGGAAGTGACATCACATCACAGGTGGTCACTCAGGATGGATGTTGATATCAGGTGTGAACAGAAATGTGCTTCAAAACAAAAACCAGGAGCTAAAAGAGGCTGAAAAGCTCCACAGAGCTGCAGACGGAGGTGATCGTCTGTTTGAGTCAACAAGAAGCTGTTTACGTCTCTGAACTCTTTCCTGAAGCTCAGTATTCATCAGCAGGAGGCGGAGCTAATGACATCATTAGATCACATGCTGCACTTCGATGTTATCTAGAGAGGTAGGGTGAGACAGGTGAGACAGGTGAGACAGTGAGTGATGATGAGGCTTACGTTTCCTCACAGATGCTGAGCCCACACAGTCGGAGACGGAGGTGTGGGAGAAGGTGAACCAGGTGCTGATGGAGGCTCGGGTCATCCTGGACGACTTGCAGGCGTACAGAGGAGCAGGAGAGGAGATACGACAGGTGAGCACGAGCTTCACCTGTCTGACAGATTTAAATTAGGATTTTTAGACACAGAAGAGTGTTTTTTGATGTTTGAATGATTTGAATCAGGACTTTTACTGATGTAAAGGATCCGAATACCTCCTCCATCACTGGAATCAGGCTTTTATTGTGAAAAGACAGGAATGTGGCTGCATATGTTGTGATGAGATAACAGTGTGTATCGTGTGTGTGTGTGTGTGTGTGTGTGTGTGTGTGTGTGTGTGTGCAGGCCATCCAGAGTCCTGGGGTGGAGGGGGTCCAGGAGAAGGCCTGGGCAGCTGTTGTTCCTCTGGTCACCAAACTGAAAACCTTCTACGAGTTCTCCCAGAAGCTCGGTAACAACCTGACAACAACATTCCTCTGAACAACTTCCTGCTCTGATCTCTGATCTCTGATCTCTGATCTCTGATCTCTGATCTGTGATCGCTGTCTGAGACTTCAGGGAGTACAAAGTGGAGTCTGATGTCTCATCAGCCACTGTGTGTCCATGAGATGTGCTGAAGTTATTCTTTCTCTGCTTCTCGATTATTAATGTTCCTGATCGTCCCTCCAGCGCCCCCCTCAGGACAAACTCTACAGTTTAAGATCCACTGTTAATGAGATAAATCATCAGGAAGTGGTTTATATGGACTGTCAAAATAAAGGAGAGGCGTCGATGAAAGAGTTAATTTGTAGTTTAAATGTAACATAGATTATTACGTATTGATTAGTTATGAGTGGTTATTGTATTATTATGTTGTGGGGGGGTATTATTTTGTTGTTTTGTTTATGGTGGCTTAGATCTGTATTGGGGGGGTATGTGTTATGAGGGGATTTATTTTTGGTAGTAGTCTAGGTTTTAGTTTTGGGTTGGTGAGGTGGTTGAGTGGAGGGGGGGTGGGATTTATTGGTTTATCATTTGAAGGGGTCTGGGGGGTTAGGGGGGCAGAAGATCTAGAGAGAGGAAAGGAGGCAAGTAAAGCATGAGAGAGAGAATAAGAGGTCGACGAGATAGTAAAGTGAATAAGCGTAGATCTGAGAGAAGAGAGAGCGAGAGCAGAGCGAAGAACGAAGACGAAAGCAAAGAGCGCGACGAGTGAGAACGACAGCACTAGCATCGAGCGCCCGCAGCGACTAACGCAGAAAGACCCTGCTCTAGCCGCGCATCCCTACCCGCAAGCTACTCAGCAAGACCCGATCGCCATCCCTCTCCCTCCTCTCCCCTCTCTCTCCTCCCTCTCTCCCTCCCTCTCTCCTCTCTCTCTCTCCCTCCCTCTCCTCTCTCCCTCCCTCCTCCCTCCCTCCTCCCTCGCCTCTCTCTCTCTCTCCCTCCTCCTCCCTCCCTCTCTCCCCTCTCCCTCCCTCTCTCTCTCTCCTCCCTGCCTCCCTCCCTCTCTCCCTCCCTCTCTCCTCTCTCTCTCTCCCTCCTCCCTCCTCCCTCCCTCTCTCCTCTCTCCCTCCCTCTCTCCCTCCCTCTCTCCCTCCCCTCCCTCTCTCCTCTCTCCCTCCCTCGCCTCCCTCCCTCCCTCTCTCCCTCTCTCCCTCCCTCCCTCTCTCTCTCTCCCTCCCTGCCTCCCTCCCTCTCTCCCTCCCTCTCTCCTCTCTCTCTCTCCCTCCCTCCCTCCCTCCCTCCCTCTCCTCTCTCCCTCCCTCCCTGCCTCTCTCCCTCTCTCCCTCTCTCCCTCCTCCCTCCCTCCTCTCCCTCCCCTCTCTCCCTCCCTCCCTCCCTCCCTGCCTCCCGTCCCATCAGAGTCCAGTCTGCGTTGTCTCATGGACGTCCTCACCAGCTCGGCTTCGACTCCCACTCAGCATCTGGAGCAGAAACAGGCTCTGGCTCGTCAGTTCGCTCACATCATGCACTTCACGCTGCGCTTCGACGAGCTCAAGGTGCTCCTGCTCCTCCACCTCTTTACCTCCTCCTCTTTACCTCCTCCATCTCTTTACCTCCTCCACCTCTTTACCTCCTCCATCTCTTTACCTCCTTCATCTCTTTACCTCCTCCATCTCTTTACCTCCTCCATCTCTTTACCTCCTTCATCTCTTTACCTCCTCCATCTCTTTACCTCCTCCATCTCTTTACCTCCTTCATCTCTTTACCTCCTCCATCTCTTTACCTCCTTCATCTCTTTACCTCCTCCATCTCTTTACCTCCTCCACCTCTTTACCTCCTCCACCTCTTTACCTCCTCCACCTCTCTACCTCCTCCATCTCTTTACCTCCTCCATCTCTTTACCTCCTCCACCTCTTTACCTCCTCCATCTCTTTACCTCCTCCACCTCTCTACCTCCTCCATCTCTTTACCTCCTCCACCTCTTTACCTCCTCCATCTCTTTACCTCCTCCACCTCTTTACCTCCTCCACCTCTTTACCTCCTCCATCTCTTTACCTCCTCCATCTCTTTACCTCCTTCATCTCTTTACCTCCTCCACCTCTTTACCTCCTCCATCTCTTTACCTCCTCCATCTCTTTACCTCCTTCATCTCTTTACCTCCTCCACCTCTCTACCTCCTCCATCTCTTTACCTCCTCCACCTCTTTACCTCCTCCATCTCTTTACCTCCTCCACCTCTTTACCTCCTCCACCTCTTTACCTCCTCCATCTCTTTACCTCCTCCATCTCTTTACCTCCTCCACCTCTTTACCTCCTCCATCTCTTTACCTCCTCCATCTCTTTACCTCCTTCATCTCTTTACCTCCTCCACCTCTTTACCTCCTCCATCTCTTTACCTTCTTCATCTCTTTACCTCCTCCACCTCTTTACCTCCTCCATCTCTTTACCTCCTCCATCTCTTTACCTCCTTCATCTCTTTACCTCCTCCATCTCTTTACCTCCTCCATCTCTTTACCTCCTCCATCTCTTTACCTCCTCTATCTCTTTACCTCCTCCACCTCTTTACCTCCTCCATCTCTTTACCTCCTCCATCTCTTTACCTCCTCCATCTCTTTACCTCCTCCATCTCTTTACCTCCTCCACCTCTTTACCTCCTCCACCTCTTTACCTCCTCCATCTCTTTACCTTCTTCATCTCTTTACCTCCTCCATCTCTTTACCCCCTACACCTCCTTTTCTCTTCTACATCCTTTATTTTGATGAGCATCTTCACTGCCCCCCGTCCTTCTCCTCCAGAGGTGGAAAGTACTTTTCCCAGTATCAGAGTATTTCTGTATTCAGTATTACTGAACAACAGGATCTGATTCCTCCTCTCTGCCTCAGATGACGAACCCGGCCATCCAGAACGACTTCAGCTACTATCGCAGAACCATCAGCCGCATGCGGATCAACAACCTGTCGGTGAGTGACGAACCGTCAGTGACATCATCACAGCGACCGTCAGTGACATCATCACAGCGTTCAGACACGAGGACGTCCTGAGAATGTTTCATGTCGAGTCCTCAAATATTAAACTGTTTTTTTATTGATGTGTTATGTTGGGAAATGAACTAAGAAATGTTCATATAAATGACTTTAAAAAAATGAACAACTGAATAAATAAAAAAAAAAAAAACAAGCAGGTAATTAAATACAGAAGAGAAATAAAACAGAAATATCAATTTAAATCATTTTTTAGATTAATTAATGGATATATTTATTTTAGCGTGAGGATTTAATGTCATAAAATGTGTTTATTTGTTTATTTTTGATTAGAGAGGTTTAAGGGACTTAATATATTTCTGACGTTGTAACACGAGACGATGTTCAGCTGATCACTGTTTTTTTTTTCCAGGCCGACGCAGGAAATGAGGTCAACAACGAGCTGGCCAATCGGATGTCTCTGTTTTACGCCAGCGCCACGCCGATGCTGAAGACGCTGAGTGACGCCACGTCGAAGTTCGTCTCAGATGTGAGTCTGTCGTCAATTAATCCCTCAGTTTATTAATTAATTAATCTTATTTATCGTTTTCTAAATAAATGTGTTAATTAAACAAGTTGCTCATTAATTCATTAATTTCATTGGGATTGTTCTCTGAGTGTGTGGAGACCTGAAACTGACAGAATCAATCAATAAATGGCTAAATAAATGAATATGTGCACTAAGAATGACACTAAAAACAAACGTAGGAATTAATTAAATTATAAAATGACGTGAATTTATTTTCTTGTCCAATTTATTTATTTTCTATTTCCTTTACTGTTTTATTTATCAATCTATTGTTCAGCTACAGGAATAAATTCATCAGAAAATTAATCAATGAAACTTAAATGGGAAAGTAAACAAACAGGCGACTTAATACAAAAGTAAATAAATACAGAAGCACATTAAAATATCATTGTATACATTTATTAAAGCCATCATTTTTTAGATATCATTTTTGTTGCATTGATGGCAAATTGTTGTCTTTTATTGAACCATTAATTTCTCACTTTTGTATTTTATTTTGGTAGTTTCAGTCCACACAGGAAACACAAACATGTCAAAGTTTCATTTAAATGATAGAATGTAGTTTGTGTGTACTGATGGTGTGATGACCACGTCAGCCTGCAGGCGGCGCTGCAGCTCCACAGTCTGGCTGTTGTTATTCAACAGTTTGAAATTTTAATGATTTGATGAGTTTAAACTCATCAAATCATTAAAAATAAAGTTTTAATGTTTGTTTTTAAGTCGCGGAAATAAATTACAAGTTTGTAAAAAAAATCTGTGACAGTATTTTTCTTTCTTTCTGCTCAGCAGCCGCGTTTCATTCATGATAATCTGATGAATGAAGACGAGGAAGTTTTTAATTTCAGCTAAATTATATTTAAATAAAGTTTAAGAGTCGAGATTCATACGATTTCTACACAAGGTTAAAATATTTAGAGAGCATAAAACTGATATTTCTTACAGTGTAATACTAAATGTTCAAACTCCAATTAATTATATTTAATTTGATATATATTTTGCCTTTATTCTCACTACAATTCTCTTAAATGTGACTCCTGAAGTTATATTTGCTTCTTATTTCCTATAACTTTGTAATAAAGTACTTTTTCACTGTTGTATTTGTACTTAATGAAAACATCTGAAACAAACAGTCACCTGTCTGTATGGTTTTATATACATTACTCACCGTTATTGTTGGAGACTTAAAGTTTAATAAAGTTGTCATTGAATGGAACTTTATTGTCCTGCAGAACCCGGACGTCCCGATCGAAAACACGACAGACTGTCTGAGTACGATGGCGAGCGTCTGCAAAGTGATGCTGGAAACACCGTGAGTCCCGACACGTTCCTGAACGCATCATCGCAGCCACCTGCCTCAGACCTGAACCAACACTGTGTGTGTGTGTGTGTGTGTGTGTGTGTGTGCAGGGAGTACCGCAGTCGTTTTGCCAGTGAGGAGACGGTGCTGTTCTGCCTCCGTGTGATGGTCGGCGTCATCATCCTGTACGACCACGTTCACCCGGCCGGAGCCTTCGTTAAGACCTCCAATATAGACGTAAGAGGAAAGAACACACACACACACACACACACACACACACACACACACACACACACACACACATTAATTAACTGTGCTGTTTGCTCGTTACCAGATGAAAGGCTGCATCAGAGTGCTGAAGGAGCAGCCGCCCAGCAGTGTGGAGGGATTACTCAACGCTCTCAGGTCTGTTGGTTCAGAAGAGACACAGCCAGGACCGGTTCAGACCCGGTACCAACATCTGAGTCTGAGTAATCAGATTACAGGTAGACAGCTCGGAGTACAGGTGTGAATGAGGCACATACGAGATCCACACACCCTAGACTGCACCTGACCGAAGAAGAAGAAGAAGAAGAAGAAGAAGAAGAAGAAGAAGAAGAAGAAGAGGTCAACTGAGATCAGTCCATTGAACCAGTGACACAACATCACCAGACTCCCTTAACAAATGTGGTGATTTTAAGAGTTTCTGCGTTAAAACAAACTTTATGACCGTAGTGAAACTCTGTCTCTGACAGATTCTTTATTACTTCGTCCTTCTTGTAACTTCAGCAAATGTTCTTCATTCTGCATGTGAAGTGAGTTCTGATCCCACGTGGTCTCAGGACGGATGTTGGTATCAGGTCTGATCAGTGTCTGAATGGCAGAATACTGATTTTCTCCCCATTTTGTCTTGAGTGACGTTTTATTAAATCTCCATCATTAACTTGAGTCTTTGCTGAACTGACATTCTGATTATTACTGTGATTTGATAATTGAAGTTCCTCCTCCGTCCCTGCAGGTATACGACCAAACATCTGAACGACGAGGCGACCTCCAAGCAGATCAAAAACATGCTGCAGCCAAATTAAGTTGATGCTTCGTGGGCTGAACTGAAACTGGAGCGACGCGGGAGACGGAAGTGTTATGGTCCAAATTTCAAAAGAACTACTGAACAAAGCTGTAGCTCATGTTTCATTGTTTAACCTCAGTTTGTTGTTTTTAACTCTCATTTGAAAAAAAAGCAGTTTTTTGTTGTTTTTGTTGTTGTTGTTGTTGTTTTAAAAGAAAAGTTGGTTGATCCAAGAAAAAATGGTGTTTAAACCAGCAGTTGTGTCAGAGCTGCATTCAGTCACATCTGCAGACAGTGGAGGTTATTCTGCCTCCTGCTGGGCGCTCAGAGCAGGACCGGTTCCGGTCGTGGAGCCAGAAATGTAGAGTTTGTCCTGACTTCAGCAGCTGGAACATCAGATGACTGATGCAGATCCACCTGAACGTTAATCTGGAGCTGCAGCTGAGGTCTGCTTGATCTAAACAACATGCTGATCAATCGTCCATAATGTGACCTGAATGCAGCTCTGACAGATCTGCTAGATGTCTGATAGATCAGCACTTCAGGCCCGTTCTCCACCACAGAACCTTTTACAGAACCATTTTCAAGAACCCAGGAACTTTCCCGGCAGAGGAACCTTTTCCTGGTCAGATTCCTCGACCACAGTTCTACCTCAGAACAAAGTCTCTGTGGCCGAGCTCAAACTCTGTCGACTGAGAGCTGGTTAGAAATAAGATGATGTCACGTGTGTCTGTGCACCAATCAGAGCTGAGCGTCATTTGAGTCACACTCGATGACAGCGGGGGCGTCGGACATCTTCCTGATGAAGCACGTCGTTAGTTATTAATATTCAGCTGAGTGACAGAAGACGATTAGTGAAAAAGTCAGAATGCTGCATCAAACTTTAACCCGTGTTTTAAAGTCGGACGTCTGAGTTTGTCATCAAAATTTAGACTTAAATAGAAATTTAAGTTTTGTCAAAACTGTGACTTTTTAGAAAAAGTTTGACTTTTTTCCCAAAATCTTGACCTTTGCAAAAATTTATGTTTTTTTTCTCAAAATATTTTTAGATTTTTAAATTTTTTTTTAGCAGTTTTCTCCAACTTTTTTTGTTATGCTTTGTTTTAAGAAAACAGAATTCTCTCTGACTGTTTTCTCAAAATGTTGATATTTTTCTTGAAATTGTGATTTTAAACTCAGAATTTTGAGAAAAAAATTATCAGATTTCTGAGTTTAAAGTCAGAATTGTAAAACACGTGAGGTTGTTGAATGTAAAATAATTTCTTCGTGAGAAACACTGAAGATTTTAAACCCCTGAGAAGCTTCTGGCTGAATTAAACTTGTTTTTAGAAAATCAGCTTCCCGCCGAATGAAGCCTGAACCTTGAAACGTTGTGGGGCAGCCGACACGTTCACAGACCTCCAGCTGTCGTCAGGTGTTTGTCAGAACACAAAAGATAAAAATATAAATATATATATATATAACCGTTAGAAAAGTCGTACTCTCTTCACCCGTCAAACTGTCGACCAGCTCGTCGACAGTTCTCGACTTTGAAAGAATGAAAGTCTCTCTGGACGTTCGGACGTCATGTGACCTGCACGTCAGACACGTGTCACTTCCCTAAACTAAACGTTCCCGGTTGCTTGAGCGAACGCTTCCTGTTGGTTCTGGATTCTTTGGTGGAAAATGGCTGAAACATTCGGTACTTGTCAGTTTGTTTGGGAAATTCAAACAGCTGGTTCCTCCTGAGAAGACCAGCTGCTGGTGTCACTGACGTCTGGTTAGAATACGTCTGATGACGAGTTGTGACAGTTGATGTTCAGCGTGTCTCAGGTGGTTTTGGAAGCTGAGCTGCTCTTTATCGCTGGACAGTTTTATTAACATTACGCTGTGTGGCTGTCAGGAGGACTGTCAGGTTAGTTAGTGCTCACCTGGTTCACCTCAGCACCTCCGATAAACAGCTGACTGACGCTTCTGTCTGTGTTTCTGTTGACCGCCTGAGACACGGCGGACGAGTCGAACCCGAACAGTTCTGAGACCTCAAGGAAAAAAAAAAAAAACCCACGGTACGAAAGTATTCAATTTGTTGCTGTAAAAATGGGAAACACCATAACAAACTGGCTACTGAGAGGATCAGATGGAGGAGAACCACTGGGACTGATGAGGACTGATGTGGACTAGAGTAGACTGAAGGACCGATGTGGTCTGTTGAGGACTGACG
>OZ023166.1:1575401-1606376 GCA_963678695.2 Diplodus puntazzo
TGTATCTAATTTAATGTTGCAGCTCCTGTTAAAGTCTTTGTGCTGCAGGCTGACACAAGACATCGTCGTTATAAGTTGATTATATTGTATTCTGTAAAACTAAACTGCTGTGAGCTGTGATGACATCCTCTCTGTTCTCAGTGGTTGTGTTTTTAAAACTGACGTTTGTCAGTGTTTGTGGCATCATGAACAAATGTAACTGTGTGTATGTGTTCTGATAATTGGAGTATTTGAGTGTGTCGGGTTATAAAGGTAATATTTAGAGAGATACTGATAATACAATGATGGAAAAACAGCTGCTGGTCATGTTTTGCTGAGGAATCATGCAGGGTGACTCGCTCACGTTTCCTGACTCCCTCGTTATATTTTCTGTTGCTAAGCGACCGAGCGGAGTCTCCGATCCACTTCCTGTGAGGAACGTGCACGTGAAGGAGCACAGGAAGTGTGTTTTCAGGTGTGTTGAGTGGAAGGAGATTATTTCTGGAACTGTTCTACGGAGACTTTTTTGTTTTGTTTTTCAGAACTACTTTCACAAACATACCCGGGCTGATGTGGACCAGAACTCCTGCGCTGTTCTGCTCAGTGGACACGGTCGCCTCTCGAGCCCTGAGGAAGTTTCCTGCAGACACAGAAACACAGGAGTCCACATACTTTAGTCTGACCTCAGTCTTCTACATTTTAACTTCACTCTTGCTCCTCACACAGTGTAAAAGTGCTGCCACACACCTGGTGCCCATATAAGGAGCTTCCTTCCTCCTGGTCAGAGGGGCTGATGGCAGCAGGAAGCAGGAAGCCGCTCCTCTGTTTGACTGATAGCGCCGCTCGGCATGGTGGGTAAACATGGAGTTCATGAGAAGCGTTATCAGCGTGCAGCGTTATCAGCGCAGCAGTTTGAGCCGTCAGGTGCCGTCTTCATTTTGGTTTGTTGTCTTTTAACCAGACAGCAGCTGTCTGATTAGATTACACTCAAACTAACACGACTGGTTTCTTTTCATGTGAGCCGCCTGCAGACTCGCTCCTGTCACGTTAACATCAGACCTCCATCCATCCAACGGTCATCCTCCTCTCATGCACACACATATGAACATATTTACATTCAGCTCATGTGTTTAGTCATAAACAATTAGACAGAATTGCATGTTTTTTTGGTAACATCCACAAATATGGATGGCAGTACTATACAAGGAGCAGGCCGACACAAACACACAGCCATACAGCTCATTAGTGCAAGCAGCTTATTATGACCCATATTTACATCGTACTTCATCTGCAGCCTCGACTGTTATTATGTCAGGAGCGAAGGACACATCGGACGGACAAAGTCGTCGTAGGGAGGAAACCAAACTGCAGCCTCCAGCGTCCAACATGAAGTCAAAGCTCACGATCAAACACTGACGGCCGAGTCAGTTCTGAATCTCCAGAAGAGCCAAAATGTCACAGAAATAAACATGTTTACAGCCTGTTTTTGTTTCCAAAGATAATTTCCACGATCAAGACAACTTTTATAGACCTCAGTAACTCAAATTATGTTAAGGTTTAAAGTCAGGCATCATTAGGGGTGTGGCCTCTTCGACCCTGTTTGTGGTGTTGGCGCCTTTTGGATCATTTTTAATTGCAAATATCAAACACATAATTTGTCTTTCTCTGCAGTTAATTGGACTGACAGACGGGAGGGGAGGGACAGACACCGGTGTTTTGGATTAACAAGCGACTGTCAGCATTAAAGGTGCAATATGTAAGAACTGGACATCTGTCTAACTCGTACTCCAAAAAAAAGCTAACTGTAGCTGTTATTAGCCAGTGAGCTAGGCTAAAGGTGCAGCTAGCGGCTGTATTAGCTGACTCAGGACACCAGGGGAGCGCTGGTATTGATTCCTATCAGTTTCACCTCTTGATGTACAATCTGGCAAAGTGCTAGCTGGTTAGCATGCTGACTTTAATCAATATCTCTCCAGTACTTTAATTCCGTCAAAACTGTTTTTTCTTCATGTTCGGTTTATAATTTTAGTAGTTTTAAACTCCTTTAAACTGAATTTCTTAAATATTTAACCTGCAGACAGCTGCTGGAGCTACTGGAAGAATACAACACCTGCAGTCGAGGAGAGCACAGAACTTTTGGTGGCAGAGGAGCTGAAATCCACAGTAACGTCCTGTAACTCTTCATTAAGCTGCTGAATGGAGGGAAATGTACAACCAGAGGAGGTGGAGAAAGAAAAGACATCGCGGGATAACAGAAAGAAACTGAGCTCTGGTGAGTGCTGGCTTTGGTCAGAGGATAAACACTGACAACATTCACTTTTCTATATGTGTGAACACTGATTGCTTGTTAGTGTTAGCTAGCTAGGTGAGGATGCTTCAGCTCCACCTCCTTTCTGATTAGCTGGGAGTTAGGTAGACTTTGTCCGAAACCAAGTGAAACACTGATGTAAGAATAAGGTTATTTTTTATAAAACATGGCCTCAACATGAAGTCAAACAAAGTCCAGGAACGTGCAGAATAATCTCCCCGAGCGTCTGCAGGAAACAGTTTGTCTTGAGTCTCACCTGAGCGAGAACAAAGGAGTCGCTGTCAGAAACCGCAGCAGGAGAAGCTTCTCTACAGAGCGCCTGGATTCTCAGAAATACAGCAGGTGGTGCGTTTGAAGCTCAGGAAACGCTGCAGTATTTTTAGCTGCTGTTTGATGTTCTTTCACAAAAAATCTCTTACATTGCTTTCACTTTCTTTCTCTTCACCTCTGCTGTGACGAGCGGAAAATCATCGTCGCTGATGAAGAACAGCGAGAGCAGAAACTAAGAGCTCGACGACGCATATTAGAAACTTTAATTCCACTAAAAAGTTGAAGTCTCGTAAACATTCAGTCAGAATAAACAGGCTGAATCTGGGTTCAGTTCATGTCTGGTGACTTCACTGATGATGATCTACAGACTTTCTCTGCGCTGCAGCTGAAAACTCAACTTCTTTTTCACTTTCTTTACATTTACATTTAGCAGACGCTTCTGTCCAAAGAGACTTACAATAAGTACGTTTCTTTCAGCTTCTTCTTCTTTTTTTTGTAACCCTGTGTTACTCTGAAGTCTGTTCAGGTTCTGGACCAACATGGCGTCCCTGCTGACCTCTCAGGAGGCTTCAGGACTTCTTCAGGTCCACGAGCTGCTTCAGCTCAACACAATCAGCGTTTCCTCATCGGTTTGTCTGAAAACATGTTTGTTCCTCAAGTTTGATTTCTAATCAGCTCCAAAGTTATAATTAAATTAATGTTTATTTTGTGGGCGCAGATCATATTTATAACATTTTCATTCAATATTTTTGAAAATCAGTTATCTACTGTTCAAACCAGTGACGCCTGCGTGTCCTGCGGTTCTTACGGACACTTGAACTGACGCTCGCCTCTCTCGTGGACTCCAGTCGTGACGTTTCACAGTGTTTAGCTGAATAACAACATTAGTGTTTCTGCAGAACTCCTCGGGCTGACAGTCGGTGTTATGACGGGGGGGAGACACCATGACTCACCCGTTACTCACACATGATGACTTCTGCTTTGTGACACATTCAGACTTTCCAGATTTAACAGCACGTTTCTTTCTTTGGCCACATCTTGTTTTTCTCCTTTTGATTGTTGTTTCGAGGGGAAATTCCCCCTCAGATGTCAGAAGTCCTCCATCGTCTGTGTGATCCTGCTGCAGACGCACTCAAAGCTCATTACACTTACTTCACTACATTTACTCAAGTTCTGTACTGAAGTGCATATTTGTGGTATTTGTAGTTTACTTAAATTTTAAATGTTCTGCTTCTTTATAGTTCTTGTTAATAATGTACTTTTTTACTCCACTCTAAATATCTGATAACTTTAGTTATGTTTCAGATTAATCTACAAAATAAATCCAACAAATAAAATCACAATATATCCTCAGAGGTTAAAATAAAATAAAGTTGAACTACGCAGCAGAATATAAAGTAATTAAAACTGACACCACCTTCACCAGCTGCAACAACAAAAACAAAAATGTAAAGTTAACAAAATCGTCTCAATAAATAAATTACGTTCCGTTGAGTCTTTTATTTACTTTGTTTTTATTTTTTATTTGGCAGTTTAAGTCCTCCATAATGAACCAACGTGTCAGTATTAATCATCTGATAATATAATGTGTATTATACTAAAATCCACCATTCTGCATGAAGAGCAACTGTTTGTCTGGTAAAATAATATATTTATTATATATGTACATATTTGGTTTAATTGTTCTGTATTTATTTTTTAAACGGTCTTGAGAACATTTTGGGTAAAAATCAACAGATATATAAATCATTTTCTTGTTATATTACCAAACCGTCTCCACACGTCAGCGGTGACGTGTGACGTGTCGTTCAGCGTCTCTGAACCACAGCAGCAGAAAATCTATTGTGTCAAACTGTTGGAAAGTGGGCGCTGCTCTGTGGTCGCAGCTTTATCTGCTGGTGGTCCGCAGACACAGAAGTTTCACTTTCCGCTCAGCGTCAGGAAGAAGTCAACGCTCAGGAAGCCCTGCAGGGTGGAGGCTGGGTGGTGGTGCAGGGGGGTTCCGTCATGGCGTCCCGCGGGGGCTCAGCTGGATGGGTGGGGGCAGTACAGGGCCGGACTTCACCGTGTTGTTATTACAGATGCTTGACGACGCTTTGTTTAACTAAAAATATAACCTCAGATTACTGGAGGAGAAAAGGTTTTAAAATCCAGTCAACATCCCCCAAGTTTCACACAGAGATGCAGCGTCTCCTGAACAACCTCAGTCGCTGGGGACGGTTTCAAAACAAAACTTTAGTTCCATTAAATCTTTCCTGAATCAGCTGTTAGCACTTCCTGTTAGCAGTGAACCTGTGGATGTACAGACAGCTGTCACTGGATCACTGTGACACTGAAGAAAACTTAAAAACGTGATGTTTCCAAGGCAGGTTCTGCACATGTATGGAGCGTCTTTGTTGAGGATTTCTAAGCAGATTTATGGAGTCCTCTCCTCCGCCATGCTGAGGAAACTCAGGTGAAGAGTCCACAGAACATCTGTGGAGCTGCTGAGGGTTCATGTTCAGTCCTCTCAGGGTGCTTTTTTATTGCCCCCACAGAAAGTGCTTCATTACAGAGAACAGTTAATGGACGGCTGTAATTCAGATTAAACTGGAGTGAAACGCAGCATGAAGACACATGTACTATCACACCTGGTCATGTAAAGCAGACATCCTGTCAGTGATAATCTGTGCATCGTTTGATTTCCCTCCTGCTGCCTGTTTCCTGAGAATCAGAGCACCGTTGGACAGATTATGACACTTTCACCAGATATCAACGATGGAAATCCCCCGTTCACTCTGCGGAGTCTCTGCTCAGTTCTCCCCCGGGACACTGAGCCGGCCGGCCGGCCCAGGAGATCACTGGCTGTTTGCTTTTATTCAAATACCTCAAACATGAGATGAGAGAGCAGGACGCTGTCACATCGAACGCTGGCAGAGCCGGCAGCTCTGAACACACAGCCTGTTCACCACCTCCTGCTGTTAATACAGTCATGTTCTGTTGTGATTGTTACTTCTGTCATCATTGTTGTTGTTGTTGTTATGCAATTAGAAACTTATTTGGATTATGCAGACTTAAAGACTTGTTCTATCAACTGAGAAGCACAAACTTCATCTAAACTGATTTGAAGATGTTACTCACACATACACACACACACACACACACACACACACACACACACACACTTCAGACGGGCTGCATGCTAACACTGTTAGCTCAGCAGCTACAGTGAAGAGTTGTGTCACCTGGCTGGAGTCCAACATAAAGTCTGTGATTCTCACTTGTTTCACCTGGGTCACATTAAGCTGCTGAAGGCCTGTCGCTACAGAAGATGGCGCCCTTCCTGCCCCGTCAGCTTTAGGATGAAGGTCACGCGGTCAAGTTAGCAGTAAAAGGTTTTATGCAGCATCTGGTTAAACTTTCAAAATAATACAGCTGCTGTTAAAAAAATAAACTACTCGGTGAGGGTGAGACACAAACATGACTCGATGGGGAAGAAGTTGATACTTTTGGTTGAAATACAAAGTTACAGAGGTCATTTATGTACGTTCACTTACGTAGCATCTATTCAAGAAGTGACACCTACTGCTGGATCTGACGCCTCCGGAGTGATAACAGGCTGATAAGTCATAAAACTGAAACTATTTGTTCTGGCCGAGCGCTCAGAGGGACGTGACCTGCCTGAGGAACTTATTTGAGACTTGACCGAATGACTTAAGCCACATCACGTCTGTGTCTGTGAAGTCCACTGAACAGAGACAGTAAAGGACTCTGAGGAGGAGAACGTACCTCCTCTTAAATCAGAGAGTCCATGTAGTTTATCATCGATTGAAAAGTGGATTCAGTGATCTCATGATGCGTCTCTTACTCTCCATGGTGTCATTCTGAGGATTCATGGAAGATGTTGAACAAAGACAGAAAAGCTTCTTGAAGTCACACACACACACACACACACACACACACACACACACACACACACACACACACACAATATAACTGTCTCTCGAACGCTGACAGCCGGTTTGTGAGCGACTGTTTTGACAGCAGATAATCTTTGAGTTTGTGCTGAGTTTCAGTCTGCAGGCTGAGAGTCTCCTCACAGATGAGACGTATCAGAGGTGATTACATCTGTCTGCTTGTCTGTGGCAGGAAACAGTCAGAGCTGATCTGAGTCCTCAGGGTGAGAAAATAATTCAGAGTCCAGCTTCAGTTTGTTCTCAGCCACATCAAACGGTCCAGTTCAGA
Organism: Diplodus puntazzo; assembly: GCA_963678695.2. Taxonomy (NCBI): domain Eukaryota; kingdom Metazoa; phylum Chordata; class Actinopteri; order Spariformes; family Sparidae; genus Diplodus; species Diplodus puntazzo. The sequence continues at coordinate 1,582,183 of OZ023166.1, forward strand.
GTCACATCCTGGTTCTGACTCTCCCTCTGTGTGTTCAGAGACAAACAGCTGTTCAAGCTGAATAACAGCTGATCCAGAAGCTTCTGAGGAAATATCTCATTCCTCGTTTCCTCACATCTCTTCTAGTGGGACGGATTTAAAGGAACTGGGATGTTTGTTATACAGCGGAGAGAGAGAGTTCTGCTGACTCAGCTCAGTGTGTGTGTGTGTGTGTGTGTGTGTGTGTGTGTGTGTGTGCGTGTGTGTGTGTGTGTGTGTGTGTGTGTGAGAGAGAGAGTGTGTGTGTGTGTGTGTGTGTGTGTGTGAGGTCTTACAGAAACAGTAAGATTGAATTCAGCAGCTGGTCGGAGACAGCAGGTGTCATCATGTCTGTCGGGGAACATGTTGGGAATGTTGAGGAGCTTTACGGTCTGACGTTGTTAACAAAGTGTGTTTTTTGTCTCTGTGAGGTCGCTGACTTGTTGGAGGACATATTGGGGTGTTTAAAGGAGACTTATCGTGTTTTTCTGTCTTTTTTTTCCGTTCCTTCCATGTATTTTACATGTAAGTCAGTAAGGCTGGAGTTGGCTCCGGCTGAAGCTCCTCTCTCCAACAGAGAACTCTGCTCCTGAAACGCCTCCTCAGTAGTCTCACTGTTACTGTGACTTCATGACATCACACTTTGTCACTGTGTCACTCCATGGATAGTTTGGCAATAAGAACTGATTTAGCTGAGCTGCATGCTGTTGACACCGGCACAGCGTTTGTAACAAGACGAGGGCCGGAACAAAGCTGAGCGCGGAGCTGCTCTGTGTTCAACATCTTCATCTACTCACATCGTCATCGTCATCGTCATCGTCAGCAGCCTGAGGATTAACTCTGGATGTAAACACCACAACTAGTGGAAAACTATTGTATTAGTTAGTGTTTTAATCTCAGACGGTCCTGTGACTTCACACCACAAACTCAAAGATGTGTTGACTTTACTGTCGACTACGGACTTAAAGAGGAAGCAGCCACGTTTTTGGAGCATTAAATCATGTAAAACTATCCTGTTAATCAACTGCAACTTCACAAAACATCTTCATTGATGAGACGAACGTGCAGCATCTTGAAAAATATAAAGTACAGGAACACTGTTGTCTGTCAGTAAGTGCTGTGTGTTTAACAGGCGAGTCCCGCGTGTGTTCATCAGGTTTTAGCGTCCGCTGGAAACAGTTTCTGCTGTCTGTCTGTCGCCGGAGTGTTTCTGTGTTTGGTTGATCTGAATGTGGACAAATAACAAATCAAACATTCTTCACACACATTTAACTGAATGACAGTTTAATGTGCAGCTGTTTTAGAGCAGCATGCATCTCTAAGTGTACCAACACGAAGCTGTGCTGCATTTTAACAACTCAGCAGTGAACTCAGAGAAATATGATTTCTTTTAAGTGCAGTTCACCAACACGCGGTGTCACAGTAACAGGAAATCCTTCTCAGCTCAGTCATCGCTGACCGTCCTGGACTGTCCACATGACTCAGCACAGCGTCACTGTGACTCGTCAGATTCTCTTTACTGAGAGAAGATGGTGACGCGGTGCAGTCCGGACACAGAGACAGAGAAAGGAATCAAGTCAAACATGCTGTGTGATTGTTTCTTAAAGAACTGAAAGTTACAGCAGAGAAAGTCTAGTCTAAAGTCTGTGATTCAACAGAAAGCCGACGTATTTTCAGGTCTTTCCAGCAGATCCAGATGTTGGATGTTATTCTACAGTTCGTCTGGGCTCTGTGAAGCAACCCCGCGGCATTCTGGGACGTGAACTCCCAGAGTGCACTGTGGCGTTGGAGGCGTTTGACTTTATATTCACCGGCTGGAGCTCAACTTTCACCTGGTTTCTCTGAGTTCAGTGTGGAAAACTCAACATGACGACAGCGGCGTCAGTCTGTCTGTTCACCAGGCCGAATGTGTCGACCGACCCGGGAGTCCAGAACCAGATCAGAACCAGTGAGTGGACTCAGACCGACTGTCTTACAGCCTGTGAGTTCATCTGGCTGATGAAACTGTCCCACAAGACATTTTGTTCTCGTTTCTAACCACTTCCAGCAGACGAGGCCAGACTGGATCTCTGAGGAGCCGCCGTCACCTCAGATTTCACAATAAGGTGAAACTCAACTCGTCTCAGCTGTGAGTGACCTCTGACCTCCAGCATTATGAGTGTATGGGACAGTTCTCTGGGAACAGGAATAATAGAATAGAAAGCAGCTTATTAACAAAAACAAATTTAACACAATCGATTGATTGACAAACCTCCAACATCTGAAGGGCTTTTATTTTGAAGAGTTTGCAATGCCTCTAGTGTACTTCCTCTTGTGCAGCTGGTTTAAAAATCAACTGAAGAAGAAAATATAAAAATAAAGACTATTTTAACACAGTAAAAAACATACGAAGGAGTCCATGCTTCAGGGAGTGATTATTGATTAAACAATATTAAAGTATTGATCATGATGATCAGTGTTACAGTCAGTCAGATGCTGAACTTAAATGTATTTTCCAGATCAGACATCTGAATTGTTATTTCTTTTCTAAACAAAACAACATTTTTAAATTAAAATGTGTAGAGAAAATAAAAATTAAATAAATACAGAGAGACAGACACTGATGACCAACCAGCAGCCAGCAGGTTCCTGCGTACGGAGGACCGACACTGACAAAATCAGAACAGATTCAGATATTTCATATCATTTAATTTGCTTCTTAATTTATTAACTTTTTCTTAATTCTCCTGTTCATTTAGTTTCCCATTTATTTTTGCAAAGTTATTGATTTTTAAATCAAATTTTCTTCCCGTAGTAGTTTGAAGGATAATAAATACATATATAAATAAATGACAAAAAGAATAAATTAATAAATAGATGGTGCTGATTTGTTTAGCCTTTTATTTATTACTTTTATTATTTAGTCCTTTGGCAGTCTGAGTCCTCCGTACATGTGTTCAGTTTACATTATTTTAGTTACTAAATACAAAAAATATAATAATAATTATTTATAAAAGATGTTCATCATCGCTCAGATATTCTGAGTTCAGTTTCTCCCATGAAAACGTAACAATTAAAAAACAAGCTAACATTAAAGTAACAGTTACTGTAAAGTCCTCAGCTGCTCCAGTCTGTGTTTCAGCTCTCTGCTCCTCTTCCTCAGCTCGTCCTTCATCCTCAGCAGCTTCCTCTCGTCCTCTCTGACCTCCATGATGAACTCGGTCGCCTTTTTCAGGATTAACACCTTCGCCGCCTTGTCGTTGTTGGCGACCGCCGGGACTTCGTCCCTCAGAGCCACGAAGCTCATCTTCAGCTCGTTCCTGCGCTGCCTCTCCAGCACGTTGTGAGTCCTGCGTTTGTCATCGTCCTCCTCGCCGTCGGATCGAGGACTCCAGCACCTGCGGCCGCCGCTCTGCCTCGGCGCCACCGGGGAGCCGCTCTCCCGGTGTCTTTGACCGTTTTGGTCGGTGGCCCGCTGGCTGCTGGGCGGCGTAGTTGTGCTGATGGGTGTTGATGTGGGAGCGTTTCAGGACCAGCGGGGACGCGTCCTGTCTGCTGCTGTCTGACCGCCGGGACGTCTTCTGCCTGTCCACCGTCACCACGTCGATCTCTTCATCCTCCTCACCGCCTTCTTCTTTTTCTTCTTCTTCTTCTTCTTCTTCTGAGGACAAACAAAGAAAACATTCAGGTGTCAGTGCTGAGAAACTTCACGAGGAATTTAATAATAATAAATTACATCAATCATCTTTTTGTGCATCATAATTTCCAAAAAAACACCAGCAACCAGATGTGTTATAACATCAGCCAGCTGACAGATACAACTATGAAAATAAGACCCGGAACATACTAACACCACATAACCTTTCACAATAAAAGCCCACCTGATTCACTGTCGCTGCTGCTGAGTGGCGGTGAGTCCAGACACAGCTCTGACGTCACCTCCATCGGCGCGTCATCGCCGCTCTTCTCGCTCAGCGTGCTGTATGGAAACACCACCGACGGGTCGATGCAGTCCGTCGCCGCCGTGTGGAGGTCCTGCAGGTACCCTGAGCTCACCTGAGAGCTGATCACCTGCTGACCAGCTGCTCCGTCTGTGCTGCTGTTTGTGTTGTTGGTTGCCGAGGAGTCGCGGCGGGCCCGGAGCGACGCCAGCCTCTCGGACACCACCTGCTCCAGCTTGGTGGCGGCGGCGAAGCTGCTGCTCCACATGCAGTCCTGGATGATGAAGGACTGCAGGAGGGCCGCAGAGGGGTTGCAGTCATCGTCCAGCAGGTCAGACACCGCCTCCAGGTGCTCGGCGGCCGACAGCGGGACGTCGGACAGCGAGGGCCTCCGGCTGGGCGACAGGGGAGGCGTCGGCAGCAGCTCGAACTTCTTCCAGATGTCCTCTCCGGGGCCGGGGAGGAGGTGGCTGCGCGTGGGCAGGTAGAACTCCTCCTCCTCGCCATCCAGGAGGAAGTAGGGCTGAACCGTGTCATAGTCGTAGTCGTAGTTCCTGCTGGACATGGTCAACACCGGCGGCATCACGGCTGCCTGCCAGGAGACAAAACACGAGGTTAGACTGAGCAGGTGTCACCTGACAGGACCGAGCTGATGAGCTTCACTTCACACAGAACAACATTCAAGTGTCACGATCTGAGTACAGACAGTCAACCAACCTGTAAATATTTCATATTCTGTGGTTTATTCCACTACAGCAGCATTACACGACTGTAACAGAAATCTAACATCATTTAGATTTCCAGCTAAATCTGCACTGAAGAGTTTCTGCACACAGGAGAGAAACCATACAGCTGCAACTCTGACTGTTCTGTGTGAATATTTAAAGGATTAGTCATAGCAGTGACACAAACATGAGTTTCTTCAAGTTATTTAAAATTAACCACAGAGCACCATGAACACTGTGGAGGACTGAACCAGCACTGGCTCAACCTTTCACCTATTTCTGTCTTTCTTTCTTCATTTTTTTTCATGTTGGCACTTTTGGTCTTCCATACTCAAAAAGTGGTCTTTAACTTTATAACAGGAAAGCTCTAAAACAAACTGTCTTTCACATTCACACAAAACTTCGAGTTGGAAAACTGCAGTTTAGTTTTCTATTCTGTATCTGTTTAAGTTAATACATGAAACGTGACTAAAGTATTGAGATTCTCCATCGATAGATGACACTTTACAGTTCGGCATGTAACAACACAAATATAAGCGCTAATGAAACAAACAAACCAATAACTAACTTTCTGTTCTGTACATGGAAACTGTAATAACAGTAAAATATGGTGTTAATCTTCAGGTGCTGTCGGGTAAAAGCTGCAGGTGCAGTGAACTCTGGGACTCGAGTAACGCTGAAGGCAATGACTGACACATGGTTTGACCAAATATTGACAGGTGAGGTGTTCAGCAGAGACTCCACCAGACTTCACTCATCACAGCTCAACTTTCAAACTCTCTACAACTAAAGGGGGTTTCGGTAACAGCTGTAGAAATGCGACTTGTGACTACAGTAAAAACTAAATATAGAGGCTCATTCGGCGGCAGCAAATCCTGCAAAGTGTTACAGTATAACTGTCACACAAAACTTAATCCAAGAAACAGTAAATTTAAGATTATTTAATTTATAGCTGGAGGTTTTAAAGGTCGAAATATGGCTCAAATATACAAAAGATTATCAATACAGATCACTCTACACTCCGGCATATAAAACACACACTAAAATGAGTAATAGGTCAATAAACGGATCGATATCTCATACCTGTGTGCCATATGGACGAAAACTGTCACCAACATTTAGTGTAGAAAAACTTCCCAATACAACATAGATCAATGTGTGTTTAAGATGATTATTCTGTCAGTCTGTTAAAAACATGGCTTGTTCAAATATTTACAGGTGAGGTGTTGGTGCTCTGCAAATACACGAGCAGCCACCAGCCTCCACTACCAAAACCGCTAACTCCATCTTTAAACTATGAAAATCACAGTTGTCATTAAGAAGTATCAGAATACAGTTGTGAGCGTGTTATAAACTCACTGCAGGGGTAAATTCGGCATATTTAACAACTGATTAGGTGGTAAGTGTTCCCCGTGCAGGAGAGAACTGGAAAAGTCTCATAACCGCTAATTAAGACTCACCGTTATGACTCCCGGAATAAAGTTTGACGGGACCGACGTGAAAACTGAGCGAAGTCCAAAGGTTCCGTTAAATCTTCAGTTTGAGTTCGTTTCACCCAGCAGAACCCGTGAGTGACAGATCAGCTCCTCTCTCAATCAATAATCGATACTGCTGCTCTGCGCCCCGCTGATGCTCTGACGGTGAGTCACCGGCACTGGGACATTTAATGCCCCGCTCTCATTTTTCCGTCTTCATCCGCTCACATGACAACTTTCGCGCCAAATGACAACTACGTAATAAACTAAAACGACTCGTGAGCGCGTCGATGACAGCGTGAACAATAATCCAGCACGTGCTGTTTCAGCAACAGTTAATGTCATTATAAAAATCCTTCATGCGGAGCGATAAGATGCGTTAACTATGGGGACTACTTTACTCCGCGGGTGTGATGTGAAGCAGTGACGTGTGAGGGTGGTCCGGTAAGTGATGCTCGGAGTTCCGGGAAGTGAGCTCCAGTGATTAGGACCAGAAACATCATGGGAACACAGAGGAGGGTTACATAACAACAAACAAACAAACAAACAAACAAACAAACAAACAAACAAACAAACAAATACATAAATAAATCAACTAAACATGTGGGTAAAAGACAGTGTTTCAGCTTTACATGAACATCAGGATGAACTAATTCATTATTATTCATGCAAATGATGAATTTACAATTCAGATTAGATTAACTGATGATTACGTCATTTATTATAATATTGATACTTTTAAAAGGCACAATCTATTCTGTCTGTCTTATTTTAATGTTTATACTTACATGTATTTCGTTTTTGTCAAAACCCTTTATTCTTTCTTTTAAATTATATTTACAATTATATTTAAATTATATTTATATTTTCCTCTCTTGAATCCAGAGTCTGAGGACAGATGATGTCGCTCACGTACAGACTGTAAAGCCCACTGAGGTGATGTCATTGTGATTTTGGACTGTATAAATGAAATTAATTTGATTTGACACATTTTACTTGGAATATTTGATTTCACCTTTATCATTATTTTTGTTGCTTGTTTTTAATCTTTTATTCTTCATTGTTTATTATCCCAACATTCATTCTACTACAATTTGTCTGCATCAGTCTGTAAACCTGTTTCTGTGTGATCAGTCACTGGTTAAACACTCTGAGTTGCATTTTGATTTGTTTGAAATGTGCAATAAATAAAGTTGGATTGACTTCTTGGTTGAAAATATCAGACAGGATGAACAAACCTCTCATATAATGACATTTGACGCGTTTTAAACTTTTAATTTAATTCATCATTGAATCAGTTTAATAACCTTGTTTCACATGAGGAAAATCCTCTCTGTCTCTGTATCACTCATGATGATGATTAATATCACGTATGTCTTTATTTCATCTCGTTGAGTTTATACGTCTGTAACTGTCTGATCATTAAACATAGTTGTAGCAGAATAACGGCCTGATTGTGTGATTATTATGTGATTATTAACACCTGACAGCAGCTTTACTCCATCAGCTCTCTGTCACACTGCCGCCCTCTGGTGGCCACAACGACACATTACTGGTATGTTTATTTTTCTCTCTTGTTTAATCTCGTTTTCAGAGTTGGAGGAAGTATTCAGGTCATTTAAACTAGTTACACCACTGTGTAAAAAACACTGTGTTACTAGTAAAAGTCCTGCCATCAAAATATTCAGTAAAAGTGTGTAAATATCAGATAAATGTACTCAAAGTATGAAATGCAGTAAAGTGTCCCTGCAGGCTGTGACTGTCCTTCTCTTCTGTCTGATGTCATCAGATGATTGTGACTCGGTCATTAATGTAAAAGCAGGATTTTCCTGCTCTGTTGTTTGTTGAGATGATGCTAATGTTGAACTAATTTTTGATTTATAAGAAATCTGACAAATATCTAAATTAAAATTATTCAAATATTTAAAACAGGAAAGCAGCCACTGACATGAAAAAAATATATATTGAAAACATTTTATTTAGCCTTTATTTTACTAGGAATCTTCCCATTGAGAATCTCTTTTACAAGGTGAGTCCTGGCCAAGAGAGGAGCATCAAGACCTCCACAACTGTCTATTTGCAACATTTTAGTTGCTAAATTAAGGGCTGTACGGTCCCTGTACGACCGGAGCAGGAGCTTGGATCGCATTGCCAGCAGTAAGTCAGACCTGTTCCCGGTGCATGTTGGACTCTGGCAGGGTCGAAGGTTCTAGGAGCAGCCAGGGGTCGGAGGAGCTCTGGTTCTGGATCCATTGGATTTCATCTCTGCTCTTTGCAGATGATGTTGTCTTGTTGGCTCCTTAAAGCCAGGACCTCCAGCATCTATCACCTGACCAATTAATTCATCGACTCGTAATTTCAGCTGTGCTTCTATGAACTGTTGAGTAGTTTAATTTCTAACAAGTCCTTTTTATGTTTTGTCTGTATGTGTCATATTTATGCAGCACCTCAGTAAATGCTGCCCTCTTGTGGCTGCAGTCACACACACTGCTGCACGCCAGGTAGCATGTAGCATGTAGCATGTCTCAAGTCTATACTACATTTAGCAGACAACTTACAAAAAAATCAACATACTTTAACATGTTATACTAACAGGGAGTGATTTAATCATAAATCGTCATAGATTTAACTGTTTTTTTATGCTCTCCAATAATTTGGAGCTGTTTCAACATCATCCACAATTATTTTCATTCCCTCCGGCAATCTGCCTTGTTGGAGAATAGAGTCCATCAGCAGCATCCTTTTAATAAGGTCACATTTGACTCTAAACCACACAGTTACACTCGATGGCGGTATGCACATCATAAAAAGGTTATAACCCGCCACAAGGATGTTACATTAAAACCTGGATACAGTGTTTGAGACGGAGTCATGTGAAGCCAAAACTGTTCCACTTCCCTATAAAATTACCCACATCGTCCATGTTTTTTTTTGTATACTATATTAGTCAAGACAAATCTTACAAGCCGAATAATTTCCAGCACGAATTCACTTTGTTACTGAGTGAAACAGTTAAGTACAATATAACAATATAACAAAACGAAAAACAAAAACTGGAAAGCAACAAGAGGGGGAAAAAGAAAATAAGTACATAAATAAACAAAATGAACTATTTTCTGGGGTCGCATTAAGAGGGAAAGAAAACTGACAACTGCTCGTACAGACACTGTGCCTTTTTAGATTTGATAACTTTCAATGAGTCAAAAAATATAGAAAGCTCTTTCAAAAAAATCAGGAAATGTGGGGCAACATTCATGAATTTACACCTGTGAATAAAATATTTTGCAAGTATTATAAGATCGTTTAACAGAAATTATAGTTCCGAGTCCTCCAAAATAATGCCAAGTCTAACATCATTATAAGTTAAAGCTGACAGAGACAAACTGTTCTGAGGTCCATTGTTTACATTTTTTAACAACACCCAGATCTTCCATGTTGTACTTCCGCCGACCGGGCAAGCTAACTTCCTGTTTAGCGCCCGGCTAACATGATTAGAGACAACAATAACTTAGTCGTGCGGCTCTACTGGACCTTCCAACTGGTATTGGACCGAATGGCTCCAGTTCTGACAGTGAAACGAGTCATATCTCAGAGGTTGTGCCGCTCAAAAATAACTATCCAGCGTTTTACAGACGTTTTTTTTTAACAGTGTTAACAAGTCTTTTCGGGCCGCAGTGCATCACGGGACGGTGTAATTACACGGTTTGGCCACTGCGCATGTTGCGTTGAAAATCTGGCGCTCGTTCTGGAGGCTTGGCTGAAAGCCGTTAGAAGAAGAAGGAGACGAAGAAGAGGTGCCGGAAGTAGTGGTACTTTTCCGTTACCTCTCGCACGCGTTACCACAGCACCGCAGTGACCCGCCGCAGCCTCCGTGCGAGAAACTTTGAGATGTTTCATCTCCTGTTAGCTCAGAGTGCTAAACGAAGCTAGCTGGCCAACACGAAGATCAGACGACTCAGACCGACCGAGCTGCTCATCCCGGCCCGGTTCTGTAAACATGTCTAAAGTCCAAACTCTGAGAGCTTTTGTGGAGCAGCGGCTGACTGCGGCCGCTGAGGAGATTCTGGAGCTGTTCGGAACCACCGTGGCAGAGTTCGAGGAGGAACTGTGTCGACAGCGGAAAACACTGGAGCAAGTTCTGAAGCCGGAGGTCGTGTTCCACAGAGCAGGTGGGTTCTGCTCACATGGATCATGTTGTGTTGTTATTGTTTGGTCCTGGTTTTATAATACTCATTAACAGTAGCGTGACGTGATTCTAAACCCACCAGACGGTTCTGTTGTTCTAATACTGCTCATTGAGTCTTTATATCAACTTTATATATTATTTTCATCACATTCAATAAATCTCAGTACACAACAGCACCAACAGTCATCTCTGTGTAAAGGTGCATTATGAAGTTTTGGAGAATAAATTTCAACCAGAAGAGAAAAATCTTCATTAACAGATTTTTTATAACCGAATAAACAAATGATGTTTAATTAACAGTAATCACCACTTTCTAACCTCAGCGTGTTTATTCAGTCACAGAGATTAGAAACAGGTTAGAGACAGTTATTAGAAAGTTGTTATTATGATTGATAGTAATTAAATCAAAACAAATAATCAAATCATTAAACGGCGCACTGTCCTGATATCAGGGACGAAACAGTCTCAGAAAGAAGTGTTCATTTAACTGTATCTATTTGTGAAATATTTAAAATCTGACCACAACATGCACAAAATAATCAGAGATAACTGCTCTGTACATAACAGAACTTAATAATGTCAGCAAACTGATCAAATCAATAATACTGCAGTCAACAAAAATCCATCATTTAAGTAAACTATGAAACTGAAACACTAAGACAAACTCAAGCAACAAGTAACAATGAAGCATACGGTGTGTGAGTGTGTTTGTGTCAGAGAGCCAAAATGGCAACCGTAGAGAAGGAGACCCAAGATGGCTGAGAGCCAAGATGGCCGACGCGATCTCTTGGAAGATAAGCACCGTTCTCTCACACTCTCTTTCGGACACACAACATTGTTCCACTGAAACTCACAGCAGATAAAAAAAGACTCGATCCACAAACTCACAATCAATTCAGCATGACGACGCTGGTTTCCTTCTCCAGCAGCACCAGCTCACAGACTGCTGGTAGCTGGTTTGCTGACTGTGGTATTACTGAGCTTGATTAACCAGCCAGCTGTAGATGGACTACTGAGATGCACCTGTATAATGTTGGTTACAGTGCTTTGAATTTACGTACAAGTTGATTTAATATTAAAAACAACATCCTGCTCACTGCGCGGCTCCGAGTCGCTCTGGTGGTCGACGGACCGCGTCGTGAGAAAAGCTGCTTCAGATCCTCCTCCACCTGAAACTGATGCCTGGTTCATACTTTGTTTTACAGACATGACTGACGTGGTGGCGTTGATCACAACTGTGCTGCCAAACTGCCAAGTGCAGTCTTTACTGGATACACTTGAAAGCATCGGTGTGAGCTCGTTAGAGGACCTGGGCTTTGTGGAGCCGGACGACCTCAAAGGGGTCTTGAAGAAAGTGGAATCGAGGAAGCTTCTTCGCTCGTGCTAAAGGTGAGTAAGAGTAAGAGATTCATATTTAACAACAGATTTGATGAAAAGAAACTACTGTTTACTGCTTTACTTTGCCAACTAACTAGCGGACAGGTTGGATCTCCCAAATCTGTGTTTTCATTCAACAATACCTCCCTGACTGTGGCGCTAATGGTTTAGCGTTTCCCCTTCACTCACATGAAGCAGTTAGCATTAGCTTTTCATCTTATTATGACCCCAGTTGTCTGACTAGATTAACCATCCACGTCTGTGTATTTATTTAACTCTGCCTCCCTGGCTAAGATGCTAAGTGTTTTAGCACCTTCCATCTGCTTTGTACCTACTTTCTCTGTGTCAACATTAACTCCTGACTCTTCTGTTGACTCGCCTTCAGCTCTGTTCAGCCCTGCAGACAGAAGTTTCCCAGGACACGAGTCTCTTCTCAGCTCTCCTGCAGGCTTTTCTCCATCACAGGCCACGCCGCGACTTCAGCCTGTCAAAGGTACAACCAGTTTATACTAACATTTGTGATTTAGCATTATGTCGTTAACATGACACCTACTACAATAAGCATTAATGTGTTTTCACAGCCTTCGCTTGCTCTCCGGCCCTGTCCGGGAACTCAGGGGCAGGATTTGAGGACGGGACTCTCCCGAACTCTCCTGAAAGCTCACAGTCAGCTCCGAGGATCAGCACCTCCACGAGTGCAGGCGAGTACAAGAACTCTGACTGGTTAAATCTAAACTGCTCAGGTCAGTTTGCTACACATTACAATACTTTTGCATTTCCGTTATCGCTCTCATACCGACAGTCGTGGAGAGATTCTCCTCTTAGTGACAGTGAGGAGAAATAAAGGCTGAAACGTCCAGTAACACTTCAGTAGAGTCGATGATGTGGACAAGTGATTCATGCCACCTGCTGCAAATACACATGAATTTTGGGTTATATTTGTCTCTTTTAATTGACTTTGTTTATAATTTAGATGAAGGAGTAATTTGCATTGTGCTTGGTCTTGAACGCAGCGTGAGAGGGTTCATCCTCTGATCACTGATCAGTCCTTCAGGACGATGTTGTCGTCCGACTACACTGATTACAGTTTTGTCTGTTGCAGATGTAAAAGTCGCCAACTTGACGGCCTCATCCAGTAACAGCGATGTGCTGCCATCAACGCTCGACCCCGACTGGCACTTTAACTTCTGCGTTCCTTGGAATTCGATGCCATCACACATTAAAGAAACTCTGGAGAAGCAGGAGCGTCCGTCTCCTAGAGACAGAAGAGAGGTGGTCAGGATGGTCTCTGCAGAAATCTTGGCAGTGTGCAAATACCCACAGAAGAAACACTTGAGGGAAATTGCTCGCAAGATGGTGTTGGCCTATCCCAGATCATTCAAGGACGTCATTGAGGGTCAAGTGGTGGGCAGCGGCTATGATTCCCTAACAAGATGGCTGCAGTGCAGAGTGGACAACTGCAAACGAGGACATGTTGTGATGACGCCACACAGCTCTGGACGGAGAAGAAAGCGGCGGAAGAACGTTAACAGATGTGTCGACCCTGATCTGCTTCCTGGAAACCAGGAAGTAGAACAACAGAACAAAGAGGAACTGCAGAGAATGTTTGAGGAGGACGACAAGGATGAGAACAAAATAAATATGCTGATGACGGAAACATTCGCTTCCCAAAGAAGAGACGTACTCAGTGGAAATCACACACAGACGCTGAAAGACGAGTGGCCTTTCCTCTTCCACACCGCTGGATTAAAGACTCATTTCAGGCAGCTGACTGGTGTCCACATAAATGAAGAGTTTAAAGAAACCATGAGCAGGAAGTCCAGACAGATTCTGCAGTACCTGAAGAAACGGGACAGAAGCAGTGCAGCGAAGCTCCTCCGTGATGTTCAGTCTGCAGGTACCAGTGAGGAGTTATATCACGCCGTGCGGATGCTGTCGCTGCACTTCAAGGAAGACGAAAGCAAGATTTTAGTCCAAGTTGAAGAAACCTGCGTGTCAGCTGAAGTCCGACGAGACGATCTACCCCCGAACCCGTGCATAGTGGTGTGTGGTGAGTGACGGCGAGTCTGTCTGACTGAACAGGTTTAATATTTACTGTTCAGTTTTCTTTATTTCTTTATCCACAACCTCTTTTCTCTGATTACTTTGTCTTTAAAATAGGAAGTGACCCGATCGAGCTGAACTTTCTGTCCTACGTTCCCACAGGAGACGTCCCGCTGACGACGGGAGAGTTCATGGTGGCGGTGGATCAAATGGTTGTGATGGAAAGAATCTCCACGTTCACGGATGCGATGGCCTCCATGTTCATGATGTACTACGTCATGAATATTGATTACCCCGCTGAGGTTTGCGCCACCCTCGAGTTCCTTCAGAGGTATTTTGTCACGATAACTTCTATAATGTTGGCTTGTGTTCCGGTTTGTCGCTGCAAACATTTCAGGTTCATTATTACAAACATAACAACAAATATACACAATGATGGTATTTGTCAAAATGAAAAAAAATTCTAAGAACTCTTTTCTATGAACATTTTCTAAATTCTCTGTTCTGCCAACAGATGTATTTTCGGGATCAACTCTGACACAGCAGGAAACCAGGAGAAAAGAAAACGGTTTGCTGTCAACCCCAAAGTCCTCACGCTCATATCCAACCTGTCAGAGAACGACTGAACAGGCTGACGTTTGCTGGACGAGGACGTCTTCACTCTTTTTTTTATTTTGCTCCGGACCAAATGTTTTACGATCATGATTGATCTTGGAATTCCCTGAAAACTTTTTATATGAGGATTTTCTGAAACGTAGATGGAGTGAATGAACAGGAAATGGACTTGAGGACCTGCTGAGCTCTACAATCACCTTCGACACCGACAGCTATTAAAAAACCCAAACGTTGGAGTCACGTCAGAGTTTACCTCTCGGTGTTTGTGCTGCTCTGATGCTGAACTGCAGCTGTGAGCAACATGTTCAGCGTGACGCCTTCAAGTATGTTTGTGTTCAAATAAAAGGCAGTTTTGATACAGCTGGTGTTCTGTGTGTTTGATTCTATCAGTTCACAGCTGGTTTGGTAACAGAGCTGTAAATGTGACGAATATATTTTTACTTGACATGTTTCATATTTCATCATAATTCCTGGTTTGGTGACGTGCTGATGTCGAGGAACTGTTTCTGGTTCAGTGTCATTTCTGTGATGGTATAAAACTTTAAATATCAGACATTTAGTGTTTGAACAGCCAGTTAGTGTTAAGTTACAGATGTCATGTTGTTGTGTTCTGTGTTCAATGAACACAATTTGCATTCATCATTTTGCTAACAGTACTACAGCTTTTACTATATAAATATGTTTGTATGGTCCCGTATGTATTGTCCAGTATACAGTCATATGGACAGTCTGCATCTTCTAGTTTCCCTTAATAAAAGAAAATCACATCATGTTTGTCTAAATTTGTAATCTAAATCTTAAAATCTAATCCTTGAATAAGTTCAGTGTTGAGCTGCTCATCGTCTCACACTGTGTGACACCAGTTCTGCCACTGCACACAGAAAAGTATTTAAAAATCATAATAAATCTGCTCATTGACGACTGCAGTTCTGTGAGAGGAGAGCTGGTTCTGGTTCAGTTCTGTGAGCTGCTGATTTACAGGGGCAGCTCTACAATGTTTAAGTCTGTATAATTACATATACAGCCTGTAAGTAGAGTATTATTAGCATTAGGATAGGAGCAGCCAGAGGGAGCAACAGAAATGGCAAAAAAAAAAAAAGACCACATTTCTCCAAAGCTTAAAACTAAATGATGGAAGAGGCCAAAATCCACAGTGAACAGAACTCCGTCACTCAGAGAACACAACTGATGTTTTAGTGACAAAAACACCATAAAACTTTAGGTTTGGTGTCTGAGAGTGACGGAGTTGTGTTCACTGTAGCAGAAGCAGCTTTGTGTGTGGATGATTTGTTCCACACAGTAACAGCAGCACATTAGTGGCAGCAGCATGAGTACGAGCTGCAGTAGCAGTGATGGAAGATGTGATGGTGCAGTGAGTTGTTGCAGCCACTAGAGGGCAGCAGTGTGACAGTAGAAGATCTCGGACGTATTGGAGCTCCGAGCAGGTTCGAACCTCTTTCCTGTCACAATCTCCAGCTGTCACGATCATTACAAAAGGCAAAAAGAGCCTCCATAAATACTTTTAACAAAGTCGGACATAAACGACTTATATACTCAAAGTACACAACACCTAAATTATACTTTCATTAATTAAAACGTGAGCTAGAGATATATAACTAGTGCCTGTAAGTTCACTTATAGTTCAGTTCACAGTATAGTTGCAGTACACAATAAAACTGAGTGGTGATCTCAATATTATTCGTACACACAAAGTATACTTAGAAGTCGACTTTTATAAACTGAACAGTAGATTGAGGGAGAGGACCCACATGCAGAAACACACGAGAGGCAGGACAACAAACACAAAGTGAGCTTTAATTAACGAAAACTGAAATCCATAAAACAATATGATCCAAAAAAAACAAAACAAAAAAACACTTAAACACAAAACAGCCCAACAGGTAGCAAAGCAAACACATAGCAGGTGAAGAACCTGGAAGACCCGAAAACAGGCTCAGGTGAAGCTCAGGTGAAGCTCAGGTGAAGCTCAGGTGAAGCTCAGGTGAAGCTCAGGTGAGTAACACAGGACGACCTGACAAAGACTTCAGGGAACACACAGACTTTATACACACAAGCGCTGATTAACAAAGACCACTCAGGTGAACACAGAAAAAGGGCGGGAAATCACACAACAGGTGAACTGAGAAGCAACACGACACATGAGGGCAAAATTTCAAAGTATAACAGAAAATCACAATAATAAAACAGTAGAGTAGAACCATTATTTGGAGTAGTTGCAGGAAGGTAAAGTGAAGGTTATTTATTCATTTAGCACAGTTTATAATCTGAGGCAAGTTTATTCAGGACAGAAACTGTCAAAGAGTGAAATTAGAGAAATGACACAAAGAGCATTGCTGGAGGAATATTCAGATCCTTCAATAAAAACACGTGTGAGCTTCACCGCTCACGGCTGGTTTCAGATGGAAGGCGAGGCTGCTGTTCGTTCAGTGAACTGGCCTTTTATTGTGGCTCAGGCAGAAAACGTCACTCAAAGTTAACGAAATCAAACACAAAAGAACAGCCGTCGCTCCAGCAGCTGACGCTCCGTCCCTCTCCCTGGACCCAGCCTGCTGCAAGAGACCAGAACCAGGTTACAAACGTGCTTATATAGCTGACTGATTACCTGATTCTGTCCAGCTGTCTGATCACCAGCTGAGCCACTCCTCCCTCTCCTCCAGCAGCCGGCGCCTTTACCACAGCCCACTGCCATAATATCTAAGTATAATCAGGAAATGTTACTTAAAGTATTAAAAGTAAAAAATTAAATGCAGAAACTGTATCACAGGGATGTAAATGCTGTTTGATATTTGTTATTTACTTGATTTCATTTGTGAGGTTAAAGTTAGTGATCTGTTATTAAGGACTGAAGCTGTCAAATAAATGAATCAGTTCATAAATAATAGGCTAAATATGTAGGTAAATATAAAGTTAATGCGCTACAAATAAAGGTAATTAGTTCAGCTTTGTGTGGGTGGAGGGCTCAGTGGAAAAAAGGCTTCCAGACAACAAGAGAAAAGACAAAGCAGTCCAGAGAGGGAGAGGAGTTGATGAGTGTGTACAGCAGCAGATATGAATCTGTTCTCAGTGGTTATTAGGACTCATAAAAAACTGTTGAGAGCCAACCAGCACTTCCTTTCCTGCAGCAGACGGGCTGTGTGGGTTTCTGCTCTGCAGCCTCCTCACCGTTAGCTGCACTTTTTCACATGAACAACACAATGACAGTTACAACAGTTACAGCGCTCAGTACTCACTGTCTCAGCTTCCATCTGTCTGATTCACCTGGGAGACAGACACACAATCATATAAATAATAGATTAAAACATAAAAACATTTGATACACATACACAACTGTAGGACCATGCAGTGTACCAGTGTACATGAAATATACTTCAGTTTATTTTTGAGAATGGACAAAGAAATGTTTAATTTTCAACCAAAAGAAGTCATACACTGTATATTAGTCAGTGTGTGTATAAGGGTTCATTTTTCACTTGATTCATTTACTTAACAACTACTAAAATGCAATTTGTTTCATCTGTTGAAATTTATATATATGATAATGTGTAGTAAAATATCCATATTATATGTGATAATACATGATTTGTACAATATGATTAATAATTAATAATAATTTTCTCATGTTAAATTGCAGCTAAAGAAATAAACAATTGATAATTGTTAGTGTTTCTGAAAAACACAATTTCAGACAAATTTAAAATCTTCTCCCTCAAAGTGTTTAAATGAACACGAGAGAATTTGCAGCAGTGACTCCTCGACTGTAACATTTAACAAAAAACATGTCGTTCATCTGTTCTCATCGATCAGAGCGACAGAACACAAACCACTCAGACAGAAACACAAACCACAGAGACAAACAAGTCATCTTGTTGTTAGAAAAAAAAAATCTGTTTGTGTTAAATGAAGCTGAAGTGGAGCGTCCATGTTGGTTCACCTCAGGTCTCATAATGAGGTTCCAGCTGATCAGAGAGCTGCTGTCAGAGCCGTCAGAGTCGTGTGTCCGTCTCAGTCAGTGGTCAGTTTCCAACAGTTCACCTGGTTAACCCCACTGAGCCACTGATCTCCTGTCAGTCAGCTTCTAGCTTCAGTTTGTATCAGTGCAGCTGTCTGTGCTTCACTCACACAGCTCCAAATGTGACATGTTATTGTGGCATGAAGCCTGTTTTTAAGCTTCAATGCTGTTTTTCTCTGACTTGCAAACACAACTTCACTCATGTGCTGTGTGAAGGTGTGTTACTGCTGTCAAAACACGCTGAATGATTCTGCTGTAAAAGCTGCGAGAGTTAAATGATATTTTATCAGTTGATAAGAAATAAACACAGCCATCATTCAGCCAACATTCAAACTGAGGGCGACTGATGAAGCTGCTGTGTGATCATTTTATAGCAGTTGTAGCTTGAAAGCAGCTCGCTCTGCTGTTTGTTCATGTGTGTAAACAACAGTGTCATCAGCGTAGAGTTTGACATCCACACTGACACAATTATAAAAGGGGCTCAGCACTGAACCTGGTGGCACAGCCACACCTACTGACTTGTATATAATAGCTCTATGTTTCTGTTTGCTTCTCTTTCTTTAGCTTTGTAGTCCTTGTTTAGCTGTATGCTAATATTCACATCTTCCTCTACATTTGTTCTTGCTGCTGTGTGAAAGTATATTGAGAGCTAATTACAACCAGAGTCAAATGACTTGTAGGCGTCAACATACATGGTCCATGAAGTTGATTCTGTTTCTGATGATTTGCTCTGAAGACAAACTGAAATCCATAAAAACAAACTGTTTCTAAAACACACTGTGATTTTTCACTTTATTGAGAATGTTCCACTGAAAGAATTGAACAAAGCTGCCACACTCTGCATAATGTATTAAAAAGAAAGACAAGAAGAGAAAATACTAAAACAATCAAATATCTAGCAGACAGCTAATGATTCAGCTTCATGTTCTATTATTATACAAGTCACAATTCAAAGTGGAAATAAACTAGAGGATGAAAATAACACTATACCACAGAATTTATACTCAGTCACTGCAGATATATATGTGTATATATGTATTTATATATGTAGGATGACTGAATCTAACCTGTGCATCAAAAGATACATTTTACAACCAACCACAAAACATGAACATTGACATTTGTGAGTGCTGATCAAAGTGATCAATGAGACGAACTGATGAGATCTGATGGTGAGAAAAGGCGAGCAGAAAACAGTCAGTCAGCATGTGAGCAGTTGGTGGACGGTCCCTTGTTTCAGAGGATCCTCAGCAGAGAGAGTCCACAGCAGTACACCAGACTCTTCACTATCAGCACTGTGTAGAGCACACAGAGCAGCTTCACCCTGCACTGAGACTGGAAGGACACTGACAGACGCACAGACAGACAGATAGAGTAAATTTCTTCAGAATGGTGCTCTGGTCAGTGATTGTCTTTGTACATGAAGAACTCACCTGCTTCAGGCTGCATTTCGCTGGATGTGATGTTGCTGCTTGTTGTCTGACCTGCAGCTGTATTCAAACACACAGTACATCCAGACTGTTACACCACTGCATGAAGTCTGTTGTGTCATTCTACTTCATATAAAGTAGACACTGTACAAATAAGCTTAATTTATTCTGACTAAGACCTGTTTTTAATAAGTAACTAGGTTAAACCGAACATTAAGTAATAATAAAAACAATAGCATTAATAATAATTCCACAGCAATGTATCAGAGACCACATTATTCTAAATTCTCTGATGCTTCAGGTGTTGATGGCAGATTAGAAGGTCCTTCTCCAGCAGCTGCCAGAGCCTCCTGCAACACTTTCCTGAGGGCATCAGGACAGTTATAGAGTCAATTAGCCTGATTATTACTGTACAACAGAAACATGTAGCTGCAGCAGACAGAGAAGGACAAACAACTGCTGCAGCCTGCACATGACTGCTTACACCAGTGGGTCAACATGTCAGGGATAATGTATAGAACGGTGGTAAATATCGGGAAAATAAATCCTGACAGGAAGAACAACTTGAAGGGACTTATTTTCTGGATAATGACCACTGTTCTATACATCATCCCACTTTTTACATGGCTACTTGCGAACATGAAAATAAACTTCATACAGTGTGTATTTTTACAATTTATTTGTTACCATTCATCATGTCTTTCAGCAGAGAAACATAGTTCGCCAAACCAACGACAAAGACATTGAACAGAACATTCTTTAAACCACAGCTGATCAATTGTCTGCTGAAATTCAAGTCCTCTAACCAGTCTTTTAAAAACTGACATGGCCCATACCGTGCTCTTTTTTGTGTTCAGTTCGTGTTGATGTTTTATCAACATCTCTGTCATCCAAAACTTTGTGCCGTTTAGCTTCTCCGTCTTCACTGCTTTCCTCTCTTTTTCTTTAATTGACTGGTGACGACAACTCAGCCTTTTTGCCAAGAGTCGAAATGACCGTATTTTCCAAAAATATTAAAGTCAATGTGAAACTCATCTATACTAGTGGCATAGGAGAAAGTTTTTTCCAATATAAAGTATGCTACAGATCAGCTGATGTCGCTTAGCGACAGAATATGCCGGGGTGATAAGTGACCAGACTACTTGCAGAGCAAAGATTCAAGAGCACGGAGTGCTACGAACTACATGAATTAGATGCAAAAAGGCCACTTTCCTTGACAGCGGTCAAATATGCTTAGCAACGTTCAATTATACTAAAATAACTGACCACCTAATGTTGGGAATTAACTAGTGACACATGCCCGGCAATATGTCTAATTATTGGTCAGTGAATTTCAGAACAATATCAAACAGTCTAGATATGAGGAGGAACACTGAACAGCAGCAACAGCAGCAGTTGACCAGATAAGTTAACAGACTTGACATTCAGATGATTCATAAACATCCTCAGGAGCTAACAAATCAGGCCTGTCACTCTGTCTCTGACCTGAGATCCACATCAGTAACCCGTCCCCCACTTTCATTGTGCAGCACAGTCAGTGTTCACGTGACACGGCAACCGAAGTGCAGGCCAGAGTCATGGCCAGGACAAATGATTCTTTCTTTCTTTCTTTTTTCAGCACATCACACTCATTACCTTGTTCTATTTGGCCCTCCACTGTGCCCCCCTCGTGCTGGACGGAGCAGCGGTATTTATACGTGTCGGGAGAGTCCCGATCAAGCTGCAAGATGGTGGCAGTGCATCCCGACTCTCTGAGCTCCAGCTGCTCTCCCTCAGCAGGGAGCTGCTTCTCCTGGTTCCCATTTCGTCTTTTCCAGGAGAAGCGGACCAGAGGAGGAAACATGGCTGAGGCCACACACAGCAGGGAGCTCCTCCCCTCCAGGTGGGCTCTGGATGCTGCTGGGTACACGCTCACCACGGGCTTCACTACCTGCTCATCTGAAGTTTGACAGCAGCAACAAGCAGCACAGACACACATTGACACAGTCAACAGCAGCTTACAGCACTGCACTGCATTCAGTGTGATCCTGGAAACTACATGGACTCTGATCACTAAACTACTCATCAATACAGCACAAAGTTCAACACATAGACTGGATTCACCTGCACATCAAACACACTCATCATGTCATGTCATCATATGTTATATGGGGACAAACAACATTATGTGTTCAGCACTTCTTTCTTTCAATCTGCACATTCATCATTATTATGACTCTTACTAATAATAATATAACATCATATTTTCATACAATGGAAAATCTTCATCTGTATCATGATTAAAGACAGATTATAATAAAGGACATATTTACCCTCAAGTTTAATATGCGATGACATTTTAATGTTTACATTATCCACCACATATTATAAATATTTTATTAAAATGCATTTTTTTAAATACATTTTTACACTTAACACACAATTACAAATACATGTTTTCATATAACTAAATTGAAAATTGAGAAGCCTCTTTAAATATTATATTAATATATATTTTATCAAAACATATATATTTACATTCACATAAAATCCTTTTTAAAATCATTGCAACATGTCTAACATATTACAGATTTACCAGCGTGTACTGTAGTTCAGCTACTAAAGAAAAACAAATCAGTTCATCAATAATTTCAAAATTTAGTTTTTTTTTTACATTTAACACAATTACAATAATATGTTCACATATGTTAAATATGAATAACGACTGCTTTGTAATATAATGTGAAGAAAGGTGTGCTATGGTATAATATAATAAAATATGTCTAATGAAAATAGTATGTCGTACACAATATTTACTATCACAAGCTTGTAATATATTTACTTTCAAGTATTTGAAATTAGATTTGCCATTATTTTTTTTGTTTTAATTATACTTGAAATTATTAATGAATGTATTCATTATTATATCATCAAATTATTCAAAAGTAAATCAACACAGAAAATACATGGCTACATGTAATATCTTTTATATTTTTGTATAATTTGTATGTTTTATATTTTTGTATAATTTGTATGTTTTATATTTATTGTAACATCATATTCAGTATGTGTTTCCTTAATGTATAAATATATCATCACATGAAATACATTTGACCATTTAAAACGAATTAGTAATGATCCTTTACAACATATTTAAAGTTAAATGTATTTCAGATATATTTACTGACATATATTAAATGATGTTTAATATCATATGTGATGTTGTCTTATAAAAACAAGAGATGGTGCTGAATTACTGAGAGGATCAAATACTGTATATTTGTAACATTGTCAATATCAAACTTTTTCTCTATGAATCAGTTTGATCTCCTGCAGAAATAAAGAAGAACTTCAGCTGTGCAGTGAGATTTAAACATCTTTTCAGGAGTTATGAACCTTTTTATGTAACAAAAGCTGCACGGCTGCAAGAATTCTCTACTAATTATAAACAAACTAACATGTAAAGCCTGAAGCAGCAGAAACTCATTAAAAACATTTACACTTGTTCAATAAACAATGAAGCAAATACTTTATTCTTACCTGTTACAAACAGTTTCGTTCCAGAGCCAAAGATGTTGTATGCATACCCCGTGTCTCCCACAGTGAGACAGAGTAATACAAAAACCTGTGTGCTGTTGAACGTGTCGGCTGAGGTGAACGAGTCCAAATGATGAAGCAGGATCATGTTTCAGCTCCATGATGTGTTTCTCTAATGTTCATATCAACATGACTGTCTCTTCTTTTATTGTCTTTTTAGACACACTAGCAGTGTTGCTCTGTGGATGCTAATGTCTGTCGCTCCACTACTGTAGTCCACATGGATTGGACCTGGACCAAAGGATGGATGGATGGACTGACATGACATTTTCTACAGACATTCTTGGTACCCAGAGGATGAACTTCATTCATTGACTTTGTTGATTCTGACTTGTTATCTAGCTCCACCAGCAGGTCCACCAGTTCCTGGTCCTCAGTCGGCGGCCCAGTCGACACCTCTTCCTGCTTCCTTGTCTGCGGGTCAGCAGACTCGATCCAGAGCCGGACTGGCGGTCTTTCCTGATCCCTGTCCAGACCTCCAGCTGCCGGCCTCCTGCTCTGCCTTGCAGCAGTCCTCTGTTCCTGTTCTGCAGAAACCTGTCTGAGCTGAGCTGCAGCTGTCTCCAGTTCCTGTGCTGAATCAGTCTCCTGTGGCTGTGGTTCTGTAACCTCTTGTTTTCCTGACTCTGACAGCTCCACCAGCTCCAGTGGCAGCTCCTGCCAAATCTCTCAGGGGGGCAACTGTTGTGATGATGTCTAAGGTGACTCAGGTAAATGAAGGCAGCTGATATTGTCATGTTGCAGTGAACTATTTGTACAGTTTGGATGAACATTACACAGTGATCATCAACAGATGGGT
>OZ023166.1:1606476-1660593 GCA_963678695.2 Diplodus puntazzo
GACATTCATGAATTCTCCCTCAAGACACCTTTAGATGTAAAGGTAACTACATGTTAGAGCTAATAAAGGACAGTGGCACTGGGCCTGATAATGTGCAATTAATATATTAAAAAAATAATTAACTTTCTCAACAGGTCACGTCACTTCTAATCTTTTCAGTAATGTTAAATGTTACTGTCATGTAAAATCGTAGTATACTATGTATAGTATATTATGCAGTAGCATGGAAGGAAAACCTTTTTTTCTCACCAATGTACTTTTCTCGATGACCAAGCGTGCCTTCTTCTTCCATATGATTTCCAGTCAGTGTGGACATTGCCATCCTGATCTGCCTGATCAGATACAATATGTACAAGTTTTGCCCTCTCTGTTTAACAAAATTCTGATGTGTTTTCTGGTTAGTGTTGTTGTGTTTTTGGAATTCGCAATCCTGTTTCCGACTTGCTGTTGTGATTTGTGCTCGTCGGCCGCCGTACCTGAATGCCACATCTGAGGAAAACAAATTTAGGCAAGCCCTGCAGGAAGCCGCAGAGGCTGCATTGCTGTGCCTACAGTTAGAAAGATAAAAAGCTTTAGAATGGAAGTTGATCAAAGTTCTGAGTGATTTTAAACCAGACTGAATCGCTCTCAAAGGACAGATATGTTGTTAGAACTTGTATAATTCAATACTTTCTGAAGGAAATTATAATAATGAAGATGATGATAATAAATTACATCTATTGTCTTTTTGTTTTGTGTGGATCAAGGAAGGCGATTACCTCTCGCCCTCTATCAGCCAGCTGCCCCTGTAGAGATCCTCCTTTACCAGCTGCTCCACCAGTACCACGGGCCTTCAGGGTCGTCCTGCAGAGCGGCTCCACCCGTTTGGTTGTTTTCCAGTCCAGCCTCCAGTGTGGCTCCATCTGTGTCACCAGTGTCCAGGCCTTCACCCTCCAGACCTGCTCTGTCCATTGTCCTGAGGTCTACAGCTCCACATGTGTCCTGCCCCGAGGCAGCCCACCTGAGGTCTCACTTTCCCTCCTCACCAGCCTCCAGACAATCTGCCTGAGACCTCGACTCTTCTGCCTTGTTTTGTCTTTTGTAAAGTTAATTTTTGTTCATGATAACTTTCTGTGTCTCGTGTCTGCATCTGGCTTCTCTACTCTGCACTAAGAACATCAGTGTGACACAAACTTGAATTCAGAAAGTGTATAGTTCAGCGAGAGACAGAAGATTAAAAAGCCAAAAGCCATCTGAGAGTCTCAGATGGCTTTTGGTCGTCAGAGACAGCTTGACTAAATAAAGGTCTGCAGACAGACGCAGAGCTTGACTTGTTGTGCAAGCGGCTAAGAAGCGATACAGGGACAAAGTGGAGGCTTAGCTGTGTGACTGCAACAGCAGAAGCATATAGCAAGGACTTCGGACTATCAGGGACTACAGAGGTGGAACGAACAGTGAGGAACGGCAATTGCGGATCCCTCACTGGTGGAAGATTTAGTCTCTTTCTATGCTCGTGTGGCGACATGAGGGTTATTACTATGTTATACACCAAATACCAACAACACCACCTTGGGTTAGGGCCCAAGGACCCGTACTAAAGGTCAATTACCTTCAAAACGAAAAGGACACTCAGGGAGGGAAGGAGACGGAGTTCAATGATCATATACAACACTTTATTATTAAAAGCACGCACAAGGTTTTGGCACAACAGAAGAGAAGGGAGCCCAAATAAAAAAGGGGGAGATAGTCTGAGGCTTACCAGCTGGAGGAGGGGTTTGGTAGGGGAAGTGACATCCAAAAGAAAAAGGAGAACACCCCATGCACACAGCAAAAAGTGACGTGTAAATAAAGAAAATCTTGAAAAGGGATCACACAGCAACCAGGAGAACCACCACCACCACCGTCGGCCTTCAGCACTAAGGGGAGAGGAAAAAACACGATTAAAAGGGGCTCAAAATTAAGGAACAAACAATCTTTTATAATGCGTGCAAACAAACGTAAATGATCAATTAATAAACAAAAGTGTTGAATTGGGTAAATAAATCAACCAGACACAAGAAACAAAAGAGTCTCTGGCCAGAGATATCAACTCAAAAATTAACCCATTTTAACTTAAATTGATCAAATTAACAGAAATTCAACCATTCAAATTCAACCAACAGAGAGTAAATAAATAAACAATTAAACCAAACCTTGTCAGATTGCACTTAACACACACACCCACACACAAAACTAGCAGTTTTAGCGAGTGGCTGAGAGTTCTGGCAGACTCGTCGCATCCAGTACCAGTGACAGCCACACACATACACATACAAAGCAGCACCACACGTAGCAGCAGGAAACAGGCTGACCACAGGCGGCCGACCGGACCAAAACCAGGCCGTCGGAGCAGCAGCAGCAAAGCAGCAGCAGCAGAACAGCGGCGAAGCAGCGGTAGCCAGGTAGCAGTGGCCAAGTAGCCGTGATTGATCAGCTTTGGTCGCACTTAGCGTTAGCGTTAGCTTTAGCTTTAGCTTTAACGTTACAGTTCCAGTTATAAGTCCGGGTGCATTGACATCCCTTCCAAAGAGGGAGAGGGGTGAAGAGATCAAACGTAGCAGGGAAGACAGCCACCATGCAGCACACAACCAGCAAACTGTTAGAGGGAGAGGAGCGGAAAAGGAGCTTAGCACCTGGCTACAGCAATAAACGGTAGACGCATGTCATCACTCACCAGTGCTCTGGTTGCAGCAATAAACAGCCCTTGACCGATTGGCTCGACCATGATGAAGACGCCGGATCTGTGCTCGGATGCGTAGCGACGTCGTCGACCCTACGCCGTCATTGAGCATTCGAAGTTCTGCGTCGAGGAACGCGTTGTTCTGCAATTCACCGGTGTGGCTGTGTCGGTTTGGTTTCGGGGGGGTTCATATCGGATTCCTTGGTTTTCTTCCGGTCAGACAGTAAACCATAGCAACTGAGATGGAGCGGGTGTTTTTGGAGATGGAGCTCGTGGATATTGAACAACAAATGCTGTTATTACAAATGTTGAAGCGCAGGCGACAGAAGACATTTGCGGAGGTGGTCTGTCCGACCAATCACAGTCCTTGCCGTTCGTGTCTCGACGTGTCGACGTGACGCGTAGTCAGGATTTTTTGGAGGTGCATGTCAGGCTACGGCGTAGGGTCTGCGTAGGGGTCTGCGTCGACGACGTAGCTACGCCGTCGCCGCGACGCAGAAGCATAAACCAGGCCCAAGTTTAATCCGGCAGTGATGCCTCATACCACTACACTCGTTTTGAGAATAGCAGCATTAGCACTACTTGCATCACGGCTAGTATGGGCTACTGTAACAAAGAGGACCACCCCTTGTCCCTCTCAGAGCATGATGTCAGAAGAGCTCTGACACGAGTGAACTCAGAACAGATGTAGGAACACGCCCTCGTCGTTTATGCCGCAACAAGGAGATGTGATCTGCATGTCCGTGTCCGTTTCACCTATCACCTAATTCCCTGCCACTTCATCATGACCTGGCTCCTTTTTCCCCTTTTCCCTGCACTTCACTAGTTAGAAGACACCATGTGACATGCCATAAACATGTTGCTTGCGGGAAGAGACTGCTTGCTGAGTTCTCGAGTGGAGCCACCAGATAATCTCCTGATTTCTCCTCCTGGGGGAAGACCTGACCCTTATATCACCCTCTCCCACTCTCTGACCTTAATCGAGCCTGTTGTAAAGACTCTGGACAATAAGGTTTGGAAAGGTCTCATTCAACATCTGGATTACATCAGTACCTGTCTTTTCTGCCACGGACTGTTTACAATTCAAAGTCAATTCAGCCACTGGACAACATTAGGTTTTATTGTTTGTTGCAACCGGCTTTTCACCGAATGGCAGGGCCCACACTTTGAATGTATTATTAAGATGTCATCCCATATGTTACGACACTCAAACCCAGCAGTGTGCCTCCTTCCCCCTTCTATTAACTCTCAAACCCATGACTTTCAATCACCTATTATATTATAACTTGTGGCTTACAAACAAAAGCCTATCTGTGGACTAAATATGTTTTTACCGGACTTCCTGTCAGGCGATAAGAGCCATGTATAAAGGATAACTATCAGCATCTGACTTTCCCATGCTACCATGAAATCAGAGGCCGTAAAAGAGGGCCATAAATATCTCTATACCAAGAGAAAAGTGGAGAGAGTCCTGATCTTGTCCTAATCCAAAAAGATGCCAAGCCTTAGTCTCACCCTTTCTTTCATAATATATTCTTCATCAGCAGGAACAGACCTACACTTTGATATGTTTCTTATTTTCTAGATGTGATCCTAACTCTATCCCCAATTTTTGATTTTTAATGTCTGAGTTCCTGATGAAGCCACAGTGCCACCTCCTGGTAAGTTTTGGTACAATCTTCAAAGGCCAATACTAACGGAATGTGATCTATTCTAAGTATTTAGACTTTCTTTTTACCTTAATACAGGTCTATGAGATATAAGTTGTCACTGTATGAAACATGTTTAAGCCATCAGTGCATCTGAGACATGTGTGCCTGTGTTTGTGTTGTAGTATAACCAATCATTTCTCTTTTGCATATTAGGCAATTTCAATTGTGTTTCTGTATATTGTATATTCTTATAACGAATGTTAATGTGAGACTATGGTGAATTTCTGCATATAGTCAAGCCCGATTTCGAAAACTTATCAAACCCTTAGTTTGATTCAATAAGTGAGGAGTCGGTAACATGAGCTGTGACGTCACCGGAGGAAGCGACGTGACCAGGCCGTCCCCGGTTCCGCCCTCGGTTTAAACATTAAAAAGTTCATGCATCCCGCTGCTCGCTCACTTCGCTTACTTTTTCACTCCTCGTTTTACCACCTTACTTACCTTTTACGCGTAACTTCTTAACTTTCATTTACTTTCATACTTTGCTAGATTTTTGAGGCTCCGAGACTTAGAAATCTCCGGAGATCTGAGACACTTGTAAAGACTGCTCTTCAAGTGAGACACACTTTTATTTTGAAAAGATCTTTCTTTGAAATCTAAGCAATAACGAAATTGATTCTTTTTTTTTTATTATTACAAATCGTTGACGTATCGTATTCAAGCCAAATAAGTCATTTTTGTTTTCTTGTACTTAGTAATAGGTAAAGTTCGTCCGGCCGGCATTTCTTTCCCAGTTATTGTGCGCAAGAAGTCAAGTTAATATATATTCGGAGCTCCATAATCACCAATTCTGCCGAGACTCTGATAAGTGCTTAACCACTACAAAGTCGGTGCAGTTTAGCTGCTCAAGGAGCCGTGAAGAAAGATAGCCTGCAGCCAAAAGAATTGTCAGCCAACTTCGCCCTGGCTGCCTCCAACGTTCTCAAGCGAGACACTTCGCTGGGCATAGGACGTTCTACCTGAATCGGCATCACTTACTAGCAGTTCCGAAGCCGACAGGCCTCGGAGCACTCAGACGGAATCCCAGCTGTGCTGGTAAACGACGTCATCGGGAAAGCCACCTTGTCATCATCCAGTGGCTACACCGCCTCTACATCTGCATCCAGACCGAGACGGAGCTGACTGAGAGAATCCGGATTTTGGGAAATCTCCTCTTCAACAAAGTAGGCTGAAAACTCCACACACTACAAGAGTCACACATGAATGCAATCAGAGTTGGTGTTTTGTGAAAGCTTCAAATATATCTATCATGAATTCAAAGACATCTCTCATGTAATCTCGTTATAAATTAATCCCGTAGCAAATTAACGGTCCGTACGTTAAAATCCACCATTGTCAGGAATCCATTTAATCAATGATTCATTTCACAGTCGTTGCACTTTCTGTTACTTTGTCACCTGTTTTAATCATTACCTCATGTCATTTAATCTGCATTTATTTAGTCAATAAACATATTTAATCTTATGTCGTTGTTTGTGCACGTTTAATTTGAAGTGGGAAATCGATGGGATAGTGGAAAGTATTCACTTCTTTGGAATAGGAGATTAAATGAAGGATCTGAAATTCAACAGACCCATTTGAGACTGATAAATTTTCCTGTCTGCCAAACTTGGACAGTTGATATTTTGACTAATTCCCTCCGAGTTAGTCTGAGAAATCAAATATCGGAGGTGGTGCCCCGTCTAAGAATATAGTTAATTACCAGTCATTAATTATCACATGGTTATCAAGGTATTGTCTCCTACACAGAAAAGCAGGTGGTCCAGATGGCATCCCTTGGAGGGTGCTACCTGGATCACTGTACTCCCTTCAGTTTGCCTATCGTCCCAACAGGAGTACTGATGACGCTGTATCACATGTCCTCCATTCTACTCTCTCCCAACTGGACACTGACAAGGGGAACTACGCTCGTTTGCTGTTCATTGCTTACAGCTCAGCGTTTACCACCATAGTTCCCCTTAGACTGGTTGCCAAATTCAGGGATCTGGGGATGAGCTCTTCACTCTGCTCCTGGGTCTTGTACTTTCTGACCGGCAGACCACAAGTGGTAAAGATTTGAAATTGCACCTCCAGCACTCGCACCCTCAAAACCGGTGCTGCCCAAGGCTGCATCCTGAGCCCCCTGCTCTACTCCCTGTACACCCATGACTGTACAGCCACAGACAGCACCAATATCATTGTGAAATGTGTGGATGACACAGTAGTGATTGGCCTGAGCTCCAACAACATGGAGACAGCTTATTTAAAGGTTTTAGAGTTGCTGACCAAGACCAACCACCTGGATCTGAATGTCACCAAGACCAAGGAGATGGTGGTAGATTTCAGGAGGGAGAAGCAGAGGTCCAATTACGCACCACTAAAGACCTACGTGACACTGGTGGAGAAGGTGAACAGCTATAGGTACCTCGGAGTTGATATCAGGACCTGACATGGACAAGTCACATCACCTCACTGATGAAGAAGGCTAGGTAGCGCCTGTATCACCTCAGACATCTGAGGAAATTTAAGATCTCCACAGAGCTGCAGAAAACCTTTTCTGCCGCTATCCAGTCCGTCATCTGTGAAAGCATCACCGCCTGGCATGGCAACTGCAGCACCCAGGACCGGAAATCTCTCCAGAGAGTGATCCAATGTTCTAAGTACATCACTAGAAATTTGATGCCCTGCCTTCAGGACATTTACACCAGGTGGTGCAGGTCCAGAGCGACCAGGATCATGACAGACATTCACCACCCTAACCCTGAACTGTTTGTGAAGCTGCTTTCTGGCAAGCATCTACGCAGTGTCATAGCCGGGACTGAGCATCTGAAGAGGAGCTTCTTACCTCAGGCTATTGGGACAATAAACTCTCATAAACCAACATATCACACACGTATACACACCCTGCTACTTTGCACACGGTCTTCTTTTTCATTTTCTGTACAGCTTTGTCTTTGTCTTTTATTTGTATCTAATTCTTGTTCATAATATATTTATATATATATATTTCTTTTTAAATTTAAGTCTGTTATTTTGTTCTATTTTTCAGTTTTATTTTCTTATTTACATGTTATTTTCTGATTGCACTATAGAGTGGTTGCAATTTAATTTCACTGCTGCTGTACTTGCATGTGACAATTAAACATTAGAATCTTGAATCTTAAATCTATGTCTTGTGTTGTTGCACTTGCTTGATGTTTGGCTGTTTTTAATCAGAAGCCAAGTCAGCCCATTTCTACTGAGGTTTAGCTGGTAGCATGTTACAACCAGGTGTTGTTGTCTCTGGTTCAGCTCACGTTCTAAAAATGATGATCTTCTGGACTTTTGCTTGAAGAAGATTTCTCTGACTTTCTCTGGACCATTTTTTCTCTGAACCCTGCCACTCTGCATCACTGTGTATGACCGGAGTCTTCCACAGGTCAGGCGATGTTTCTCTAGAGCTGTTAGGGAGCTGGTGGAAAAAGAATGGCTGAGAAAGTGCAGCCAAAGTTCCAAATGCCAATATGCCAGCTTGACAGTGGTGAGTAGTAACAATAGCCATGTTTGTTGTACACATTCATGATGATGATGTCAGCTGTTCTCTTATGTGAGTGAGCCATGAGGTGGTTGGGTTTTGTTAGGGATGACGATGGGCTGCGTTCACTGTCCACAGCCTCTGAGCTGCTCTTCAGCAGCTTGAGAACTCAGGAAAACAAAGCACACAGGCCCTGAGCCTCAGAACGATGAGCAGCAGCAGCAGTGACAGATTGTCGTTCAGCCGCTAAACAAGTAGCACAAAGCACACGCACAGACCGTCTGAGCCAATGAAAGAGCTGCTGCAGCAGCAAGACACTCCTGTAGCAGCTAATGTTAGCATAAAGCACACACCTAAGAAAGTGTGTCTTACCGACCCCAGCTTTAATACACATTGTTCAAACTACTATTGACTTGTACATTTTTGTCTGGCACTAAAAACACATGTGGGGATTTGGGTAGGAAGTCTGACACACAGTGGCAACAGTCCCACACCCTACAGGGTCACATGATGTCTCATGATCACATGACTGATATCAGGAAGTGATAAAGGTTTGGGAGATGCCAATCAGTCTCTCTTTGTTCTGCCAGCCAACTCTGCACAGCTGAGCTGGGTTCATCTCACATGCAGGTATGGGGGGTCATTTAGGTGTATGTAGTTTCAGTTACTAAAACATAGGTTTAATACTTATTTATTCCATTTTATCAGGATAATCTAGTGTGTTTGCTCCTTGCGGAGAACACAGACCACTGCATGGCTTTTTCATATTGATGGGATCTTCACATTGTGACTCCAGCTGTGGAGATATGGACACCGATATGCTGGTAAATTATATAATGCCCACTTTTATTGAATGTTTTAAAACTGTTGAAATGTCTACTTAAAGCCTCTCTTTGTGTCTGTAGCACTTGGAATGTTCAAGTATACCTGCATAGTTACTGCGAAGCGGGACAATTGAGAATACCTGCCAAGTAGGCCTATATTTGATTATGTTAAAGGTTGAATATGCTGTGGTGTTAAACTAGGCTGGAAACTACTGTGTTTTATTTCTCTCTTAGAGAAAGGACCAGGCCAGCCACTGGTTTGTTGTTAAATCATAGGTCTTGGTGAATTCAACTTATTTTAGTTCTTTTTCTTTCTTTTGTTTTTGTGTGTTTCTGGGGACAATTGTCAGTTTTAATTCTGTGTGAATTAATTTAAATGTGCTGATGCTGGTTGTTCTCTCTTACATGTGCTCTCTTCTTGGGCTGTCTCTGTACAAGGCTGGATTCGCACGGGTGTACTGCTCCTCTCCTCGGGGTGACCACACGGGTGAGACACTGTAGTGGTGCGTAGTATACCTATAACTGCAACCGGGTGTGATATACTGTAGTGGTGCATTGCAATTTTATGTGTTTAGTGTTTGCTGTGTTGCATGTGTGTCCCGGTGTTGGGTTGCTGTCTCTTGTTTCTGGTCTCTCCAGGGGCCTCCTGAGGAAGAGGGATCTATGCTCGTGCCAGTCCAACCTTTCCCTGAGTGAGGAGTTCCAACCGTTATCTTTTAAAAACCTTCTATTCATCATATCCCAGACTCATTGCTTTTATACTGAATGTTTGGTATTTATACTAATTGTAATAAATGTGTTACTTTTTATACATATTTGCCTCATTGTCACTGTCCCTGTTGTGGGGAAGATAACAGATAGCCACACTACATATAAAGGAAAACTGAGGGGTTCCCTCTGCCCATCATCAGGGAGTGGCGTTGTCAGTTATGTGGTTGTGCTGCCTGTCAGGCACCACATTATGGCGTTGTCGGCAGGATGTGTATGAGGCATGTTTTCTTTTGATTTTGTCTGTTTTGTTTAATATTTGAGTAGAAACAGTGGCTGGCTCTGGACATCATAGGAGGACAACTGGACCATTAAAGACGAACCTGTGATTGGAACCAAAGGCTGATGACTACCTGAGTACAATGATCGTGCTCTGTGTTCTTTTGCATCCCATGTTTTTTTTATGATTGCAAGACTATTAAATTGAAAAAAAAAACAAAAAAAACAATGATGGGTGATGATGAACAGAGGTTGGAGGAACTTTTGACTCTCCGTGAGGAGGTACAGAGATTAAGAGTGGCTAGTGAACAATTTCGTCGAGGAGGAATTGCCCGTGCAGGTACTTCTAACAATGGCACAAATTCTGGTGGGACAGCCCCCAGTGGTGATTCGACTGCATCACAACCAATTTCAGAACGTCTGATTTATATTCAGAGAGAAAGGAGGTGCCCCCATTTCTCTGGTTCAAAATCTAAGTCTGATCTATCAATATATGATTGGATAGAAAATATTGACTTGTGCCTTAGAGATAGGAATATGACTCCAAGAGAGAAGGCCCTCTTCCTCTACGATCATTTGGAAGGAGAAGCAAAAGCTGAAATTAGATTTCGCTCATTGGTTGAGCGTGAAAATCTTGAAACTATTCTAACCATTTTAAAAGAACTTTATGGTTCCTCCTTCTCTTTCGTCAGCCTGCAAAGACAGTTTTTTGATAGAAAACAGAAAGATGGGGAATCTTTAAAGGAATTTTCTAATTCTCTCTGGGCTGTAATTGAGGAGATCAAGCGTGCCTACCCTGATAGGTTGATAGACCCAGACATAGTAGTCAGAGATCAGTTCATGGAACATGTACGTGATGTTTCCTTAAGACAAGAGCTCAAGAGTATTGTCCGACAGACTCCAACAGTTTCCTTCCTAACTTTAAGACATGAGGCCATCAGATGGGTGGAGGAGGGTGAACGCCATATTGGACCTGCTCGTGCTGGGCTTCACCATTGTGGGGTAGATGTTAATGTTGGGGGGGCTTGTCATGCTGTTGGAGTGGGAAGGGGACTGGAACGCTCTGTTATACAGGAACAACTTAACAAGCAACAGTCACAGATAAATCAAATCTTGCAAAGTCTGTCTAAAATAGAATCTGTGCTAAACCAGCCGACTTCTCGCCCTCACAATCTCAACTACCAGTTTACTCCTGAAGGTTTACCCATCTGCCTCCGGTGCCGTAAGCCTGGGCATGTCCTTCGCCAGTGTCACCAGGGCCCAATGCAACGAACAGCCAGTTTGCCTAATGTCCAGCCTGAAGAAAGTCCTCCCTCCGCAGCCTCGGAGCAAACAGGTATGCAGAACATTGACTTTAGCTCTGTCACAAACAAGTCCATGTCCTCTAAGCAGGGTTTCCCTCCTTTACATACTCGTATACCACTGGTGGGTAGATGCCCTGTAGTTGAGGTGACAATGGGAGGCGTTAAAGTGCAGTGTTTGTTGGATACCGGTTCAATGGTAACAACTATTACAGAGTCATTTTCCATGCTTTCCAACATTGGGGCGCCCCTTAACTTCAGTCATGTGGGTGGTTTGCTCTAAAGGCTGCAAACGGATTGGACATCCCCTACGTTGGTTATTTAGAGTTGGATGTTCAAGTACTGGGTAGAACAATTCCAGGTCGTGGGGTTTTGGTAGTGAAGGACGCCCCTTGTACATCACAGCAACAGCTCATTCCTGGATTTTTGGGAATGAATGTCATTCATGAGTGATAAAAGGAATTGTTTGCACAGCAGGGAGAAGCGTTATTTGCTTCGCTGTCTGCTGTTCAGGCTGAGGCATGTTGGGCACCAGCTCTCCATCATTGTCTCCGCCAGGACGTGTGTCCTCTAACCCAAGAGGGTCGGGTGCGGGTCTTAGAAAGGGGTGGCGAGTTCATACCAGCTGGCTCACTTAAATTTGTTAAGGTCACCTGCCCAAAAGTTCCACATGCATCACCTGCCACTATGCTGTTAGAACCGGGGGGCTCAGATCTGGCCCCAGGTTTGCTCCTGTCTCCGTCCTTACTCAGTGTGGTTAATGGGGTGACCTATGTACCTGTGGTTAATGTTGGAGCCACAAGTGCCACAGTCCACTACAAACAAGTTCTGGGGGTGTTGCACTCTGTTGAGGGTATAGAGGGACAACAGCTAAGTTTTGAGGGGGAGGGTGGAAATGTTGCCCATATTAAAACACACATAGTGGGAGAGCCTTCTACCCCGATCTCAGAGGTGATCACAAATTTGCAGTGGCCTGGGCTCTCACCTACACAGGAGAAACAAGTAAGAGGTCTGCTAGAGAAGTACAGCAGCGTCTTTGCTAAACATGAGGGAGATCTCGGTTGCACCGAGGAGATAGTACACGAAATACCTTTGCTAGATGAGACCCCAGTTCGACAAAGATATAGGCGAATACCCCCCACACAGTGGCAGGCTGTAAAAGACCACATCAAACAACTCCTTGACAGTGGGGTCATTAGGGAGAGTAGCAGTCCTTACGCATCGCCCATTGTCTTGGTGAAAAAGAAGACTGGAGAACTCAGGATGTGTGTCGATTACCGTCAACTTAACGCCAAGACAAGGAAGGATGCGTACCCCTTACCCCGTATACAGGAGTCTCTAGATGCACTAACCGGCGCCCAGTGGTTCTCAACACTGGACTTGGCCAGTGGCTATAATCAGGTTGCTGTTGCTGAGAAGGATGTACCAAAAACAGCCTTCTGCACTCCTTTTGGCCTTTTTGAATTTGAAAGAATGCCATTTGGGTTATGTAATGCTCCAGGGACATTTCAGAGGCTCATGGAGCGAATATTCGGTGATGAAAGCCTTCACTCGGTTCTACTGTACCTTGACGATGTTATAGTCTTCTCTTCTTCAGTGTCACAGCATTTGGAAAGACTGGAGATGGTCCTGAGCCGACTCCAACGGAAAGGGCTTAAGGCCAAGCTGAGTAAATGCCACTTTTTCAAAACCGAGGTGCAATATCTGGGCCATAGAGTGTCTAAAGAAGGTGTTGCCACGGATCCAGAAAAGATATCTGCTGTGAGTACATGGAGGAGGCCCGCTGATGTGACAGAGGTACGGTCATTCCTTGGTTTCTGTAGTTATTACCGGCGCTTTGTCAACGGCTTTGCACAATTGGCTGCTCCACTTCACCAACTAGTGGCCGACGTAATTAAGGCAGCTAAGATGAGCAGGACAAGGCCAGCTGCAGTCCTACCTAGCATGTGGACTGAAGAATGCGAGGGGAGTTTCACTGAGCTGAAAAGGAGGTTGACGAGCACCCCGGTTCTAGCATTTGCAGACTTCACCAAGCCCTTTGTCTTGGAAACAGATGCTAGTCATCAAGGGCTCGGAGCTGATTTGTCCCAGGAGAAGGAGGGCAGATTAAGACCCGTAGCATATGCTAGTCGCTCATTACGTGGCTCAGAGCGCAACATGGAGAATTACAGCTCCATGAAGCTGGAGTTTCTGGCTCTGAAGTGGGCAGTCTCAGAGAAATTCAGAGAGTATCTGCTTGGTAGTAAGTGCATCGTTTATACTGACAACAACCCTTTAAGTCATTTTCAGACTCTGAAACTAGGAGCTACAGAACAACGATGGGTTGCTCAGCTAGCAGCCTTTGACTTCACAGTGCATTACCGACCAGGCCGTAATAATGCCAATGCTGACTCTCTTTCTCGCCAATATAGCAACCAGGCCAAGACTCCCGTTCCAGGGGGCCACCATCTGAGAGTTGAGCGCGATGTGCCTCTAGGTCCTGAAGAGGCTGAAGTAACCACATCTCACAAAATTGGGGTCTTCCCAAGTCGTTCCAATGAGGAATTGGCTACCCTGCAGAATGCTGATCCGTTGTTGAAGGACTCTCTGTCTTTTTGGAGGCAAGGAAGGCCTCCTAGCAAGGAACAATGGGCAAACCTCACCAGCAATGTTCAACATCTCCTCCGACAGTGGGACCGTATCCTGGAAAAGGATGGTCTACTGTATAGGAAGGTCACAGCCCCTCATGGTGAGTCATTCATTCAACTGCTCTTGCCCAAGTGCCTTCGTCAGGAGATCCTGAGCAGCCTCCATGACAACCATGGACATCAGGGGCTATGGCGGACTACAGACCTGGTGAGGCAAAGGTGTTATTGGCCAGGGATGGGAGCAGAGATTGAGAAATACTGCCAAAATTGTCAACGCTGCATACTTTCTAAAGCTGTCCAGCCCAGAGTGAAGACTTACCAGGGTGTCCTCCTGGCTAGTCAACCCTTAGAAATACTGGCTATAGACTTTACTCTGCTTGAGACTGCAACAGATCAGAGGGAGAATGTTTTGGTGATGACTGATGTTTTTTCTAAGTACACGCAGGCCATCCCGACCCGTGATCAGAGTGCACGCACGGTGGCAAAGGTTTTGGTTGACTGCTGGTTTAACCTCTTTGGTGTGCCTAAACGGATTCATTCCGACCAAGGGAGGAATTTTGAGAGTGCACTCATCACTCAGCTCTGCAAACTTTATGGGATTGAAAAGTCCAGGACGACAGCATACCACCCCCAAGGAAATGGCCAGTGTGAGAGATTTAACAGGACCTTGCATGACTTGCTTCGATCTAACGGGCATGGCCAAAGTATGTCTCTCAGTTGGTGTGGGCGTACAACACCACCACCCACCGCTCCACTGGTCATTCCCCTTACTCCTTGATGTTTGGGGTACAACCTCAGCTCCCTGTGGACTTTTTCTTGGGAGCAGACAACTCTAGAGAACCTGGTGCCTGGGATGAATGGGTCCTACAGCACCAAGAAAGACTGCAGGTGACACAGGAACTGGCCCACAAGAAGCTGGAGGAGGCAGCAGATTAGCGGCAAAGAAATCATAACCAGCAAGTGAGTGATCTAGGCTTTCAAGAAGGAGAGCTTGTTTACCTGAAAGATCATCGCTGCCAAGGGCGGCGCAAGATTCAAGATGTGTGGTCACCTGTACTCTACAAAATTGTCAGAACACCAACTGAACTTGGTGGGCCGTACACGGTAACTTTGGCTGATGGGACTGGCAGCGTTCGACAGGTCCACAGGACTGAGATCAGAGCTTCACAGCTACTGGATGCAATACAGTCACTACCTGAAGACACTCAACAACATATGGAATCCATATGCCCAAAACGAGATGCCAGCTCCAGTGATAGGGGTGCCATGACTTGGATAGAGGAAACAAGATCTACTCCAGCTGCTTTTGTTCCAGAGCTCCCACAATCGCCCTTCCACGAGGAAACAGAGAGGCAAGCAGCAGAGGATGTCATTCACATTCATGGGAATGACAGTAACAGTGGAGATGGAAGAGGCTCAGATGTGTCCAGTGAAGGAGGAAGTGTCCGGCTTCAAGAGAATTCGCTAGCTCTCAGACGTACTAGTCGGGCAACAGCTGGAATGCACGCAAACCCGCATAACCTGCCACGATCTGCTGTATCCAGTGCCAATGTGGGGATGGTAGGGGCTGCTACAATCCCTGGGGTCTAGTATTTGGGCCCCGGTGCCTTGACGGAGTTGGTCGTCGGGGCAACGACACTTTTTTGGTGGGGTGAGTGTGGGGATTTGGGTAGAAAGTCTGACACACAGTGGCAACAGTCCCACACCCTACAGGGTCACATGATGTCTCACGATCACATGACTGAAATCAGGAAGTGATAAATGTTTGGGAGGTGCCAATCAGTCTCTCTTTGTTCTGCCAGCCAACTCTGCACAGACGAGCTGGGTTCATCTCACATGCAGGTATGGGGGGTCATTTAGGTGT
Source organism: Diplodus puntazzo (assembly GCA_963678695.2). Taxonomy (NCBI): domain Eukaryota; kingdom Metazoa; phylum Chordata; class Actinopteri; order Spariformes; family Sparidae; genus Diplodus; species Diplodus puntazzo. Next base: position 1,621,983 of record OZ023166.1, read on the forward strand.
ATGTAGTTTCAGTTACTAAAACATAGGTTTAATACTTATTTATTCCATTTTATCAGGATAATCTAGTGTGTTTGCTCCTTGCGGAGAACACAGACCACTGCATGGCTTTTTCATATTGATGGGATCTTCACATTGTGACTCCAGCTGTGGAGATATGGACACCGATATGCTGGTAAATTATGTAATGCCCACTTTTATTGAATGTTTTAAAACTGTTGAAATGTCTACTTAAAGCCTCTCTTTGTGTCTGTGGCACTTGGAATGTTCAACTATACCTGCATAGTTACTGCGAAGCGGGACAATTGAGAATACCTGCCAAGTAGGCCTGTATTTGATTATGTTAAAGGTTGAATATGCTGTGGTGTTAAACTAGGCTGGCAACTACTGTGTTTTATTTCTCTCTTAGAGAAAGGACCAGGCCAGCCACTGGTTTGTTCTTAAATCATAGGTCTTGGTGAATTCAACTTATTTTAGTTCTTTTTCTTTCTTTTGTTTTTGTGTGTTTCTGGGGACAATTGTCAGTTTTAATTCTGTGTGAATTAATTTAAATGTGCTGATGCTGGTTGTTCTCCTCTCTTACATGTGCTCTCTTCTTGGGCTGTCTCTGTACAAGGCTGGATTCGCACGGGTGTACTGCTCCTCTCCTTTTAAAAACCTTCTATTCATCATATCCCAGACTTATTGCTTTTATACTGAATGTTTGGTATTTATACTAATTGTAATAAATTTGTTACTTTTTATACATATTTGCCTCATTGTCACTGTCCCTGTTGTGGGGAAGATAACAGATAGCCACACTACATATAAAGACAACAAACATGTTGAGGAAGGTTCTCAGTCATCCAGGTCATGGCAATTCTAAGTTCTATATCATAGTCAACTGGACTTGTTTCAATTTCTTAAAGACATCTCAGCTCTGCATCCAAGAAGCTTCTTTAGTTCTAACTGGAGGAGCTGCAGGCTTTTAAACTCTGTGTGGGAGTGTCCTTATAAAGTCATTGAGGACACGTGAGCTCAGAGTTTCAGAGTCGTTAGGGATAGTTGTGGGTCATTGGTCCAACAGGCCTTCTTGTGGGTTGCCAGGGCGAGGTGAGCCCAATATCTTAAACATATGACCATTGTGGTCATGTCTGTTTGCCGGTTTGTGTGTTTGTTGACTACATCAGTTTGAGTAACAGCTACTGGAAACCTCCTAGTCCTCCAAGTGACCAGTCGGCCCTCAATGACATAAAGTCATTTCAGCCTCTGTTCATATAAAATCTTGATTCATGCAGCTTTAAATTTTGTGTTTAATTCTTTAAAGTTTCCAGTCAGCTGATTAAAAACTTTCCAGATGCTGAACTTTCGGTCTGGAGACACTTTTGTCCTGATGGTGGCACTAGAGGAAAGGTCAGGAGGTCACCATAAATGTTAGGATTCATCCTCTGGGAGCAGAAACATCCACAGGAAACTGATGGAAATGTGTCCAACAAGATGAGCGTCCTAATGAGCCACTGCTAGAAGGACAAAGTCCTGAGCTGACGTGTCCAAGATTTGTCTTTTGAAATGTCCTAAAGTGAAATGATGTGGTGAAATGTGCTGAAAGGTGTTAAACAACAAGTCTTGCTTTAAGTGTTTTCATTCAGAGCACATTAGTGTTGTGAGGGACGGATGGACTTTATTCAGCAGCAGGACGTTGGGCTGTAAATATCTGATTATGTTTGATATAATTTTATCGAAATATTCTGAAGTATGTTTGTTGTTTTACTAATTCATCTGGATTATGTTTGTAATTGAATTATTTTCCTCTTTATTTTTTTCTCATTATGCTTGTGTTTGTCTCCTTTTTCCTCTCTGTGTGAAACGACAATAAACCTGCTGGAATATCTGATCAAAATATAAATAAATAGAATATGAAATAAATCCCTCAGTTCAGTGTGTTTGTGACTGTGGCTGAGATGGAGGTGAAACATGTGAACCTGGGCTGTGGTTTACTGCTCTCTTCCTGTCACAAACACTGTTTGACGTCTGTTCATCTGTTGGTTTTTGTTCAGGCTGTTCGGATCATTTCTCACTGTGGGGAACTTTCTTCCAACACTCACAGTAGTAGGTGGCTGAATGAACAAGTTTAACTTTCTGGATCTTCAACTCACAGCTGTTCTGATTATTCACAACCAAGAAATCAATTTTCTGAGGATGAGTGTACCTGTGCTCTATTCTACAACTCCCCTTGTCAATACGCAGAATTCTTTTGAATGTTTCTGTGTCTTTCTTCTGGATCCAGTAAACATTATTACTGTTGTCACACTGGCCAGTTCCTCGACAGCTGAAGGAGACGTCTCCATCAACTCTCCTGGTCAATGTTAAGTCCCTCTGAGTCAGCTGTGCTGCCATGGCAACCAGCGCTGTAGAGAAGCAGACAGATAGATGAAGGTCAGTGTGACAGTGTTTGTTCCAGGTGGACTTTGTTGGCTCCTGATTGGCTGGAAACACTCACCTGAACACAGACAGCACAGAGCAGCAGCTGGGAGGAAAAGCATTTTGTGCAGTGGTGTTTCCTCTGGTGAACCTGGGGAGAAGTGGCGCTCTGACGCAGCTGAGGCCAAACCAGGACCAGCTGCCAGATCAGACGAGGGCCACGTGGTTTCTAACAGGTCCTCAGAGCTCCCATCAGCCCCTGCGGCTCACATACAACGCCGCCGCTGCTGATCGACGGCTCGGCTAAAGCTGCCGTGTGATAGAAATAGAAACCCACATTCATGTGAGCAGCAACACATTCAGGTTGGTGGTGAATTTAGTAGCACAGACTGCTATCTGTTGATGAACAGCTGTGATGAAAAGACAAAAGGACAAATCCACAAAACTCCTGGACTGTGATTTGAAGCCTTAAACGTCCCCTTACATTTCTGTCATTTCACTGAATCTTTTCATTTCTATGACACATCAAAGCTTTTCCACACACAGTGTCACATCTTTATTGTGTCTCCTGTTGTTCAGTCTCTTCATTAAAGCTACAGGATGTTTCACTGAGGGAAAGATTCAAAGCCAAGACTCCATCAAATGGAACATTTCAACATGTCTGCTGCATCATTTTACACACATTTCCCCAAAATCCAGCCTGACACATTTGGTGTTGTTGTAAACTTTGGGATCTCCACCAGAACGTCAGATAAAGTTCAGAGGGTCAGTTTGTAAAGACGAAGCCAGCGGAGGCTTCAGAAGAGTTGAAATCCAGCTGTGCTCCTCATATGTGAAGCAGTGGTTCTGGTTCTGTTCCCTGGAAGGAGCTCAGGGCTCTGCTCTCTACTTCCTCCATGTAGAGGTCAGCCACAATGGGAGACACTGGTGAAGCCACCACAGCTGTGCTTCTGCCTGTAAAACCCTCCTGGGATGTGAAACAGGTGGTAATCAGGCAGAGGTCGGGTCCAAAAAGTGGTCCGAATGAAAAGAGACAATGTGTGGTTTGTAAGAGAGCTTTAAAACGACACATAGAAGTGTTTTCTGATGTGATGAAACTATTAGCAGGACCACATCATTTGTCACTGTCTGTAAAAAGTGTCCAATAAGAAGACAAATCAAAACAGAAACTAAAGAAGAGCAATTCAACTCCAACTTACAAGGCAAGCAGTACAAATACACACAGTACCCACCAGCAGAGATGTACTTCAACTAATACTGCAGTACTGTCTCAAGTGAAGTGACATAGTGCTGTGATTAGCTAGTACTTAGTAAGTAGTACCAACAACAATGCCAGTAATACTCCTCATTTGCTGCTGTGTGTTTTTTATCCACTAGGTGTCACTGTGGGTTCACAGTAGTCACAGTATTCCTTGATGGCTGTGGCCTCTTTCAGCAAGATAATGCACCATGCCCCAAAGCAAAAATGGTTCAGCAATGGTTTGAGGAGCACCACAACGAGTTTGAGGTGTTGACTTAGCCTCCAAATTCTCCAGATCTCAAACCAATCCCCCATCTCTGGGATGTGCTGGACAAACAAGTCTGAACCATGGAGGCCCCACCTCGCAACTTAAGGAGTTATTATAAATAAGGTTCAGGAACCAGACCATGCCACTCCTCTTGCCGATCTGCCACCCAGGTCCAGCCAATCAAACAACCTGCGTCTAATCAACTCAACCACTTCCAGCACCCCGTCGATCTGCCTCCCTTCAGCTACACATCCATCACCCGTTTCAATGTCCCTCAGGCAGCAGATCAACTCAGGTACTTACACCGACCTCGCACAATTTTTTTCAACCATCTAAATGCCCCTCTGCCTCCCCCATGGAGTCTTCCACACCCTCCAACACAGCCCAGCTAAGACAGCCCCCACCGCCACATTCCCGCAAACTCACTCCAGCTGAGTTCTCCTTCGCTTTTCTAAACCTACCACGTCCTGTTCGCCTCCCAAGCTGCAGGCCTCCTTCACCAATTCAACCAGGGCACATACTGGGGAGCCCTGGACTCTGAGCACTGCTGTCGATTATTTGCGAGACTTTCAACTTGAATCGATAGCAGCAATAGCAAATGGTTTGAAGTGGCAGTAAATAACCTAAAGGTTTTGGTTAATCAAATGGGTTATAAATCTGATGGATAAATCAATTCTCATCACATATAATTGTTTGTAAGTACAAATCAGCGTCTACTCCCGTAGTAGGCTAGTGGGGTTTAATGTAAAGGCTTTGGGGCAAAAAGATCAAGATGTGAATCTCAAATTTTAGCACTGTCCAAATTATGCTGAAATTAATATTGCGCATTTATGAATGATACACAGCCAGTACATTTCCTCCCACGGGGCACCACTATGTTTTGTACTGCATCACGTAATACACGATTATGCAGGAATCATGGAGCATTAAAAGGGAGTTTTGGGTTACATTTGGCTATCAATAATAATTAATCATTATCAGGGGAAATGATTAATTATGATAAATAATTTGATCTAATTTACATGAGATCACCTCGAGGCACCACCCTTGAAGAAGGAAAAACCAATTCAATGATTCAATCTCATAGAAAGGTACTAAACTATTTGTAACTCTGATTAAAAAATTAACTTAATAATTACAACCAAGATTACCATAACAGCTGTAATGGTTGAAGGATGTTGAAGTTCTTGACCATGTAGAGGTTGGCAACATTCACTCTTGTACAATTTTAAATAGACAGCAAGAAAGTTCAAATTCAACTCTCGTTAAAGGTTCGTTTAAATTTGATCAGAAAGCTCTTTGAGTTGCTGAACCTGAACAGGAATCTGTTTGCATGAGCAAGTGCCTCCAACCAGATAGTGTAACAGACACATCCTCAGCAGACATGAACCACTGAGGCGTCACATCAGAAAACACTCACATGTGCTGTTGTGGAGGCCGCTGACAAAGATGCCTTTTATCAGTTTTCTATGAGGACTTGTTGGCTTTCATCAACACCAATTGTGAACTGTAAAGTGAACCATGGATGGCTGAAATGATCATAAATAAAGTCTATGGACGTGAGCTCCAGGTGGGGGGTCACTGTTGGTCTCTGGGCTCAGTTCAACTTTGTGTGGGTGGAGGGCTCAGTGGAAAAAAGGCTTCCAGACAACAAGAGAAAAGACAAAGCAGTCCAGAGAGGGAGAGGAGTTGATGAGTGTGTACAGCAGCAGATATGAATCTGTTCTCAGTGGTTATTAGGACTCATAAAAAACTGTTGAGAGCCAACCAGCACTTCCTTTCCTGCAGCAGACGGGCTGTGTGGGTTTCTGCTCTGCAGCCTCCTCACCGTTAGCTGCACTTTTTCACATGAACAACACAATGACAGTTACAACAGTTACAGTGCTCAGTACTCACTGTCTCAGCTTCCATCTGTCTGACTCACCTGGGAGACAGACACACAATCATATAAATGATACTGATAATAGATTAATCATGATGCAATGTTTTTAAATATTTAGTGAAAGTGACAGCTGACACATAAAAACATGTGATATACATACAAAACAACAGAAACATCCAGTGTACATGAAATATACTTCAGTTTATTTTGAGGAACGGGGCAAAGAAATGTTAATTTTCACCCCAAACTAAAGATTCATTAAAAAAGAACAAATTCCACATTTACTGTATATTAGTGAGTATAAGGGTTCATGTTCTCGTATTTCACTCGATTCATTTATTCAATAATAATGAAACACGATTCAATCAAACTGTTGATATATATTATAATAATGTGTAGCAATATATCCTTATTATGAATGATAATACATGATTTGCAGATCATTATTAATAATCAATGATAATTTTCCCATGTTAAATTGCAGCTGAAGAAATAGACGATTGTTAATTGTTTGTGTTTCTGAAATCTCCCATGAATTTCTCCTGTAAAAAACATAATTTCAGACAAATTCAAACTTTCCTCCCTCGAAGTGTTTAAATGTCAACGAGAGGATTTGCAGCAGTGAATCCTCGACTGTAACATTTACAGGAACATGTCATTCATCTGTTCTCATGTATCAGAACGACAGAACACAAACCACTCAGACAGAAAAACAAACCACAGAGACAAACAAGTCATCTTGTTAGAAAAAAAATCTGTTTGTGTTAAATGAAGCTGAAGTGGAGCGTCCATGTTGGTTCACCTCAGGTCTCATAATGAGGTTCCAGCTGATCAGAGAGCTGCTGTCAGAGCCGTCAGACTCGTGTGTCCGTCTCAATCAGTGGTCAGTTTCCAACAGTTCACCTGGTTAACCCCACTGAGCCACTGATCTCCTGTCAGTCAGCTTCTAGCTTCAGATTGTATCAGTGCAGCTGTCTGTGCTTCACTCACACAGCTCCAAATGTGACATGTTATTGTGGCATGAAGCCTGTTTTTAAGTTTAAATGCTGTTTTTCTCTGACTTCCAAACTCAAAAACACTCATGTATTAAATTATATTTTATTGGCTGATAAGAAATAACCACAACCATCATTCAGCCAACATTCAAACTGGAGGCGACTGATGAAGCTGCTGTGTGATCATTTTATAGCAGTTGCAGCTTGAAAGCAGCTCGCTCTGCTGTTTGTTCATGTGTGTAAACAACAGTGTCATCAGCGTAGAGTTTGACATCCACACTGACACAATTATAAAAGGGGCTCAGCACTGAACCTGGTGGCACAGCCACACCTACTGACTTGTATATAATAGCTCTATGTTTGTGTTTGCTTCTCGTTCTTTAGCTTTGTTGTTCTTGTTAGCTGTATGCTAATATTCACATCTTCCTCTACATTTGTTCTTGCTGCTGTGTGAAAGTATATTGAGAGCTAATTACAACCAGAGTCAAATGACTTGTAGGCGTCAACATACATGGTCAATGAAGTTGATTCTGTTTCTGATGATTTGCTCTGAAGACAAACTGAAATCCATAAAAACAAGACTGTTTCTAAAACACACACTGTGATTTTTCACTTTATTGAGAATGTTACACTGAAGGAATTGAACAAAGCTGCCACACTCTGCATAATGTATTAAAAAGAAAGACAAGAAGAGAAAAATACTAAAACAATCAAATATCTAGCAGACAGCTAATGATTCAGCTTCATGTTCTATTATTATACAAGTCACAATTCAAAGTGGAAATAAACTAGAGGATGAAAATAACACTATACCACAGAATTTATACTCAGTCACTGCAGATATATATGTGTATATATGTATTTATATATGTAGGATGACTGAATCTAACCTGTGCATCAAAAGATACATTTTACAACCAACCACAAAACATGAACATTGACATTTGTGACTGCTGATCAAAGTGATCAATGAGACGAACTGATGAGATCTGATGGTGAGAAAAGGCGAGCAGAAAACAGTCAGTCAGCATGTGAGCAGTTGGTGGACGGTCCCTTGTTTCAGAGGATCCTCAGCAGAGAGAGTCCACAGCAGTACACCAGACTCTTCACTATCAGCACTGTGTAGAGCACACAGAGCAGCTTCACCCGGTGCAGAGGCGGCCCAGGAGCTACTGGTGGAGTTGATGGTCCAAGAGCTGGAACCTCTAAAACAGAAAAGAGTCCAAAAGAAATGTCAGTCCTCTGCTCCTCTGCTCTCTTTGACAGCGTCTCCAAATGAAGCTGAATCACTGCTGAACACAGTCACCGAGCCTTCATTACCTTGTTTTATTTCACGGCTCTTCCTAATGCTGTAGAATGCTCCATTCACTTGAATGGGCCTTCCCAATGTTTGGTGGTCAATTATTTTTGCATATTTGACCGCTGTCAAGGAAAGTGGCCTTTTTGCCTCTGATTCACGTATTTGTATCACTCCACGCTCTAAAATCTTTGCTCCGCAAGTAGTCCGGTCACTTATCACCTTAGCATATTCCGTCACTAAGCGACGTCAGCTGATCTGTAGTCTACTTCATTTCGGAAAAAATGCACTGCTAGGCCACTAGTATGGATGAGTTTCACATTAACTTTTTTATGGAAATACAGTGATTTTGACTCTTAGCAAAGACAAGACAAGAAAAGAAATAGAGAGGAAAGCAGCGAAGAGGGAGAAGTGAAAAGGCACAAAGTTCTGGATGACAGATAAGAGACGTTGATAAAATAGAAGAGGATCGACATGAACTGAACACCAAACAGAGCACGGTATGGGCCATGTCAGTGTTAAAAGACTGGTTAGAAGACTTGAATTTCAGTGGAGGAGTGATCAGCTGTGTTCTAAAGAGTGTTCTGTTTAACGTCTTTGTCGTCGGTTTGGCGAACTATATTTCTCTGCTGAAAAACACTATGAATGGCAACAAATAAATTGCAAAAAGACACACTGTGTGAAGTTTTTTTTCGTTATCGTTTCATTATTCCTTACCTGTTTGGGCCTCCACTGTGCCCCCCTCGTGCTGGATGGAGCAGCGGTATTTATACGTATGGCGATGGTCCCGATGAACCAGCAAGATGGCGGCGGTGCGTCCCGACTCTCTGAGCTCCAGCTGCTCTCCCTCAGCAGGGAGCCACTGCTCCTGATCCTCCTTTCGTCTTTTCCAGGAGAAGCGGACCAGAGGAGGAAACATGTCTGAGGCCACACACAGCAGGGAGCTCCTCCCCTCCAGGTGGGCTCTGGATGCTGCTGGGTACACGCTCACCACGGGCTTCACTACCTGCTCATCTGAAGTTTGACAGCAGCAACAAGCAGCACAGACACACATTGACACAGTCAACAGCAGCTTACAGCACTGCACTGCATTCAGTGTGATCCTGGAAACTACATGGACTCTGATCACTAAACTACTCATCAATACAGCACAAAGTTCAACACATAGACTGGATTCACCTGCACATCAAACACACTCATCATGTCATGTCATCATATGTTATATGGGGACAAACAACATTATGTGTTCAGCACTTCTTTCTTTCAATGTGCACATTCATCATTATTATGACTCTTACTAATAATAATATAACATCATATATGATATATTTGACAACCCAAAACAATTTGCTATAATAATTAATATAGTATGGTGTAACGTAATATATAATTATTCTATGGAAAGATTCCCAGATTTATGAGCGACACAAGCCATAAAGAAATCGGTCAATCAATAATTTTATACATTATTTTCTCACACTAATATATAATTATGCACAATTACAATAATATGTTTAGATTTGTCAAAGCTGAACAACAACTGCTATTTCATTAAGGAAGGTCAGATTTCATTGATCCTTAACAGGAACTTCACTATCATTAAAATTAAATTTAATAATATCACATAGTTTTATAAAACATAATATAATATCATCCATTTTATGGAAATCAGTATCTAATACACATTATTTATACTCAGACATCACACATTTTTTAATTTTAAATATTATAAATTATGATAGTATTTGTTTTCATGTTTAAATTATATGCAAAGTTATATATAAATATAGCATTTAAATATTCTAAAGTCTAACAACATTGAAAAACATATTTGCATGTGCTAATATATATATTATATAATTTTTTAGATATAAAAAGTTTACATTTTATCATAAATATGTAATATCATGTCTGTTTGCCTTTATGTATAAAAATATCTTACATTAAAAGACATATGTCATATAAAATACAATTGTCATGAGATCAATTTAAGAATTCAGCAATGACTTATTTATTATCCTATACAACATATTTATATTTGTATGTTTTTCAAATACATATTGAAACAACTGAAGGGAAATGAAGCTTTATTCTTACCTGTTACAAACAGTTTAGTTCCAGAGCCAAAGATGTCGTATCCATGTCCTCCCACAGCGAGAAAGAGTAATACAAAAACCTGTGTGCTGTTGAACGTGTCGGCTGAGGTGAACGAGTCCAAATGATGAAGCAGGATCATGTTTCAGCTCCATGATGTGTTTCTTCACACTTCATTCATTGACTTTGTTGATTCTGATTTTTTATCTTGCTCCAACAGCAGGTTGATATGTTTAGTTCAGACTGAAATATCTTTATATATTTATTATATTTAGCATTTTAATCTGGATTATCTGTTCTCATGGGGTTAGTTCTTGTATTATTTTCCCTTCATCTTATTTTATCATTGTGTTTGTGTTTGTCTCCTTTTTCCTCTCAGTGTGAAACAACAATAAACCTGCTGGAATATCTGATCAAAATATAAATAAATAGAATATGAAATAAATCCCTCAGTTCAGTGTGTTTGTGACTGAGGCTGAGATGGAGGTGAAACATGTGAACCTGGGCTGTGGTTTACTGCTCTCTTCCTGTCACAAACACTGTTTGACGTCTGTTCATCTGTTGGTTTTTGTTCAGGCTGCTCGGATCGTTTCTCACTGTGGGCTGCCTTTTCCCAACAGCCGCAGAAGTAGGTGGCTGAATGAAGGAGTTTAACTTTCTGGATCTCAAACTCACAGTCATTCGTTTTATTTGCAACTGAGAAATCAACTTTCTGAGGATGATCAAACCTTTCTTCTATTTTACAGCTCCTCCTGTCAACATCAAGAACCAATCTGAAGGTTTCCGTGTCTTTGTTCTGGTACCAGTACAGATGATCATTGTTGTCACACTCGTCACTTCGACATCTGAGGGAGAAGTTTTCACCGACTCTCCTGGTCACTGATAGCTGGTCCTGAGTCACCTGTGCTGCCATGGCAACCAGCGCTGTAGAGAAGCAGACAGATAGATGAAGGTCAGTGTGACAGTGTTTGTTCCAGGTGGACTTTGTTGGCTCCTGATTGGCTGGAAACACTCACCTGAACACAGACAGCACAGAGCAGCAGCTGGGAGGAAAAGCATTTTGTGCAGTGGTGTTTCCTCTGGTGAACCTGGGGAGAAGTGGCGCTCTGACGCAGCTGAGGCCAAACCAGGACGAGCTGCCAGATCAGACGAGGGCCACGTGGTTTCTAACAGGTCCTCAGAGCTCCCATCAGCCCCTGCGGCTCACAGATAAGGCCGCTGTCTGACAAAAGACCTTTTTCACAGCACTTTGACTTCTATTAATTGATCGGTCCTTTAAAGTAGCCAGAGTTAAACTGCTGCTCAAAAGGCCGACACTTGATCCAGATGTTTAAGCCAACTGTCGACCCGTATTAACCTTCACTTATTCTCTATGATTCTTGAGAAAACAGTTGCCATCAATTAAAAATGAATGTATACCAAAATCAGTCATGGGGTTCCACAAGGTTCTGTGCTTAGACCGATGCTATTGAATTTATGTGTGCTTCCTTTAGAGATTATCATTAGAAAACACTCAATTCATTGCCATTGTTGTGCAGATAATACGCAGTTATACTTATCAATTAAGCCAGATGACACTAATAGGTTAGTTGACCTGCAATGTTCTGCTTCTAAACTCAGACAAAACAGAAGTTATTGTGCTGGAACCTAAACATCTTAGAGAACCATTGTCTGATAATACAGCCACTCTGGCCTCCAGCACCACAGTGAATCTGGGAGTTATCTTCGATCAGGATTTGTTCTTCAACTCCCACATTAAACAAATGCCAAGGACTCCCCTCTTCCACCTACGGAACATTGTTAAAATCAGTAACATTTGTTAGTCCACACCTTTTGTTCCCTGAAGGCTGGATTATTGTAATTCCCTTTTTTCAGGCTGCACTAATAATTATTTAAAGACTCTCCAGCTGATCCAGAATGCTGCTGCACAAGAACTCATATTAGAGAACACATTTCTCTGTTATTAGCCTCTCTGCATTGGCTTCCTGTCAATCCAGAATTGAATTTAAAATCCTCCTCCTCACATTCAAAGCCTTTAGTGGCACCAGCATATCTTAAAGACGTAAGAGGCAGACACCCTCTCTACGGTTAAGAGTAAACTTAAATCTTCCCTCTTTGTTGAAGCCAATAGTTAGGGCCTGCACAGACTCTTAGCTATGCTGCCATAGGTTGAGGCTGATGGGGGATTTTTCCCATGATGCACTGAGCTCCTCTCTCTCTGTCTATCTGTACACATTCATGTCTCATTAACACTGACGTGGCTTCTTCCCCGGAGTCTCTGTGCTCTCTCATCTCGCAGGTTCCCATGGATGGAAAACATTCTGCTTGACTTCATCATCATCATCATCATCATCATCATCATCGTCATCATTGTTGTCGTTGTTTAGATGTTGTTATACTTTCAGTATTGATCCTTATATCTTAATTAGTAAAACTGTAGCTGTTGTACCAACCTCCCCCGTCTCTCCCACTCCTTCTCACGCTCTCTCAACCCACCCGGTCGAGGCAGAACCACCACTGAGTCCGGTTCTGCTCATTATCTTTCTGATAAAAGGCTTTTTTTTCACGACTTTTAGTGCTTGCTCATGGGGGAAATGTTGGGTCCCTGTAAATACATAAATCAAGGGAATATGGTTCAGACCTCCTCAATTTGGAAAGTGTCATGAGACTTCTGTTGTGAATCGGCGCTGTACAGAAAAAGATTGAGTGTTTCCACCAAGATTAATGATTGATCAGCTCTCGCCACTCATTTTTAAATTGCTTTTAATTATTTTGATTCAGAATATAAAGACAAACAGCAGCTGATCTAATATTTAATGTTTTCTATAAGTGTTGTCTCAGATGAAGCTCCAGTGAAAGTTCAGTTGGTGAAAGCAGGTCATCACTCTCCTCTGTGGTGGAAAATCTTATTTAGAAGTGAACAAATAATACACGATTCACATAAGGTTGTCTTTGTGTAATTTAATAAAGTGGTAAAAGCAAAGAGTAAACAGAGTTAACTGATTTCAGCTGAAAGGCCTCATCCGCCAAGCAAACCCTGACAGAGTCACTGACAGAGTCAGTTTATAGCTCTTGCTAGTGCTGATGACGGTCGCCATGACGACACGATGACGCTCCGCCCTCTTATTTTACTGGCGACAAACCCACAGTGACATCTAGTGGATAACAAACACACAGCAGTAAATGAGGAGTATTACTGGCATTATTGTTGGTACTACTTCTAAAAATACTTCAAGTACTTTTTCTACTGCAACTATATTATGAACTATATTATTACTATAATATTCTGCTGCTGCCTGTTACAGTAGATGGTGTCATATTACTCTGACATGTACTATACTAACTATAACTATAGAAGTCTAACTGATCACAGCACTGTGTCACTTCACTTGAGTACTGCAGTATTAGTTGAAGTAAATCTCTGCTGGTGGGTACTGTGTGTATTTGTACTGAAAACGTTTGATGTTTCTATTTCTATCACACGGCAGCTTCAGCCGAGCCGTCGATCGGCAGCGGCGGCCTTATCTGTGAGCCGCAGGGGCTGATGGGAGCTCTGAGGACCTGTTAGAAACCACGTGGCCCTCGTCTGATCTGGCAGCTCGTCCTGGTTTGGCCTCAGCTGCGTCAGAGCGCCACTTCTCCCCAGGTTCACCAGAGGAAACACCACTGCACAAAATGCTTTTCCTCCCAGCTGCTGCTCTGTGCTGTCTGTGTTCAGGTGAGTGTTTCCAGCCAATCAGGAGCCAACAAAGTCCACCTGGAACAAACACTGTCACACTGACCTTCATCTATCTGTCTGCTTCTCTACAGCGCTGGTTGCCATGGCAGCACAGCTGACTCAGGACGATTTAACATTGACCAGGAGAGTTGATGGAGACGTCTCCTTCAGCTGTCGAGGAACTGACCAGTGTTATAGTGGCATCCCATATGTATTCTGGTACCAGAAGAAAGAGACAGAAACATTCACAAGGATTCTTCGTATTAACAAGAACGGTTGTAACATAGATAGCAGGTTCGATCATCCTCAGAAAGATGATTTTTCAGCTGTGAATAATCAGAACGGCTGTGAGTTGAAGATCCAGACAGTTAAACTCCTTCATTCAGCCACCTACTACTGCTCCTGTTGGAAGATTGATCCCCACAGTGAGAAATGATCCGAGCAGCCTGAACAAAAACCAACAGATGAACAGACGTCAAACAGTGTTTGTGACAGGAAGAGAGCAGTAAACCACAGCCCAGGTTCACATGTTTCACCTCCATCTCAGCCACAGTCACAAACACACTGAACTGAGGGATTTATTTCATATTCTATTTATTTATATTTTGATCAGATATTCCAGCAGGTTTATTGTTGTTTCACGCAGAGAGGAAAAAGGAGACAAACACAAACACAATGATAAAATAAAGAGGAAAATAATTTAATCACAAACTCAAACATAATCCAGATGAATCAGTAAAACAACAAACATACTTCAGAATATTTCAATAAAATGATATCAAACATAATGAAATATTTACAGCCCAACGTCCTGCTGCTGAATAAAGTCCATCCGTCCCTCACAACACTAATGTGCTCTGATTGAAAACACTTCCAGCAGCACTTGTTGTTTAACACCTTTCAGCACATTTCACCACATCATTTCACTGTAGGACATTTTAAAAGACAAATCTTGGACACATGTCAGCTCAGGACTTTGTCCTTCTAGCAGCGGCTCATTAGGACGCTCATCTTGTTGGACACATTTCCATCAGTTTCCTGTGGATGTTTCTGCTTCCCAGAGGATGAACCGTAACATTCATGGTGTCCTCCTGACCTTTCCTCTAGCGCCACCATCAGGACAAAAGTGTCTCCAGACCGACACTGCAGCATCTTGAAAGTTAACCACTTGATTTTGAATTAACTGTCTGAAAACTTTAAAGAATGAAACAGTTTGTAACATTTAAAGCTGCACAAATCAAGATTTTATATGAACATGCTGAAATGAATTTTGTGACCGATAACAAACAAACAAACATGTCCACAAAGGTCACATGTTTAAAAAGTATGTCAATGCTCTTGTTGAATGGGTAAAAAACCTAGAACTCCCAGAATGCGCAGCGCTGCCTAAATCGTGATGCATGCTGGTTAGAATGTGTCCACGATGACCTGGGCTGTGTCCGAAATCACCCACTTATTCCCTGCTCCCTAGTCACTACATAGTGAATCCAACATAGTGCACTATATAGTGAGCTCAACGGCAGAAAGAAAAACGGACTTTCGGACACTACTCCGGCGCCATTAATGACGTCACTACTGTCGCGGAGTCGAAACGTGAATTGAAAATTCCATGCGTTCATCCGCAGCGCAATGCATGATGGTAAATATTGCTTGGTAAGTGACCATCGGCTGTACACTACTTTTCGCGATGCATTGTGGGATGCTTTGAGTCACTATATAGGGTATAATATTACCCACTAGACATTCGGACAGCACTACAAAATGGCGTAGTCACTATGTAGTCACTATATAGTGAGTAGTGAGTGATTTCGGACACAGCCCTGGATGAGAGTGGTTTCTGGCCGCATCCGATGTCACATGACCTTAAGTTATCGCGGGAGCGAGGCGGCCGCAGAGCAGTAGCGCAGTTGTTCTCCAGGTACTGCGCGACCCTAGACCCACCTTCATGACGTCAGGACTTTGCCCTGATTGGCTCTCATCTACGCTGACGTATATGATGTGTGTTTCGATGAATTTCCATTTCCAGAAGCGCCTCTTTTCTACTCAAATATCACACACTTTCAGATAAGTAGCAGCCGTGTGGCCGCAGCTGTGGGACAGTCAACATGAATAAACCTATAAAATCCTTCATGTAACGCAACAACCCTGAAAGATGTCGTCAATAAACTGCTCAGTTCTGTCAGCTTATATGCTATAAGAAAATGCATCATCTTATGTGTCTATAGTTATGCTTATTTGTTAAATGTAGTCAGCAAATTCCCCCCAGTTGTGATATAATCATGCACCAAAGCACAGTTGTCTTCATAATAATTAATAACTGTTGTAATTGTACTGTATTGATATTGGGCAAGACTTACTATAATGTACCAGATAGACAAAGTTCTAATGTATTTAATGGCGACATTACAAGGAAAACAGAACATGAGCATTTACAGTAAGACAACATTTAGGCTCTTCGTCTACTCTGATAAACCAGTTGGACCATTAATGTGCCACTGCGTGACCGTTTGAAGTGAAGCAATTACAAAATATCCAAATTTGAAGTTGTTATTGTGACAAAGCTGTCACATTCTGTTGTCTCTAAATATGAACTGTCCATACACACACATGCACACACATATATAAATATATATATATATATATATATATATATATATATACATATATACATATATACATATACATATATACATATATATATATATATATGTATATGTACATATATATACATATATATACATATACATATATATATATATATATATATATATATATATATATATATATATATATATATATATATATATATACAGCCGCCCCCTGTAACAGTGTTTCAGTGTTTAAATCAGTAAAAATGATCGGCTTGAATGAGAACAACAGTGAAAGTCATTTTTAAGAAGCTCCAACACTTCTGAAACAATATACAGTGTTGGGCAAGTTACTCCAAACAGGTAATGCATTATTGATTACTTGTTACTGTAATTTTAAAGTTATTTGTGACATTACAATATTACTGTCTTTGAATTGTAAAGCATTACACTACTATTGCATTACTTTTAAGCTAGAGGACCAAATGCAATAAACAAACATTGGCTAAAGGGCCTTAAAATGTAGGCTACCCTCCATTCACAACCAGCAACACTGAAAACAGTTTCTGAAAGGGCTGAACATGCTGAACATGAAATTCAATGTTAAAACGTCCAATACCTGTTTCAGTCCCATGAGAAGATTTACATTGAAAAATCAATGTGTCATAACTTTTTGTATGTCAACCTTGACCTGACCAACCACCTCGGTCTCTATTAATAGAAGGGAAAGCATTTTCTAAAAGCTTATGTCCTCTAGATGTGATTAAACATGCATGATGCATGGACATGTCCCACCTTCCTCTATATATCAGGGACAGTACAGAT
Organism: Diplodus puntazzo; assembly: GCA_963678695.2. Taxonomy (NCBI): domain Eukaryota; kingdom Metazoa; phylum Chordata; class Actinopteri; order Spariformes; family Sparidae; genus Diplodus; species Diplodus puntazzo. The sequence continues at coordinate 1,639,287 of OZ023166.1, forward strand.
TCCTATAATGCATCTACATTGTATTAAACGTTTTAAATCAGTTTTCATCAGATTTTGCCGTAGTCGACGGATGGTCGCACTTTTTTTTTTTTTTTAACAGCAGGCTCCGAAAGCGCAGGCTGCAGCCCCCCCTCGTTTTCATGTGGATGGCAAATCCATATACTTTCCAAAACGATGACGCCATCACCCCACCCCGCAGCGTCTCATAACAACAACAACAATGGCGGACTACATGCTCGTGTTCGTGCCGCAGAAGATATCGAGCTTTCTTGCATCTTACTTGCCTTGAGTTGAGTGTGAGTCGCAGCAGCAGTTCGACCTCATTAACGGTCCACACAAACGGTTCTGGTTTCCTTGCACTAGCCATTTTCATCTTCTTCTTCTTGTGTTCGATTTCTCTGTCTACTGTCTGTTTGTTTACAGCGCGCAAGCTTTATGCGCATGCTCCGTGTCTTCTTCTCTGTTTATGGTGAATGTCAAGTGCCACCTATAGGCTGGAATATGAACTACAGCGTTTTCGGTCGTTTTCAGTGGAGCCGTGTGGACGCAAATATTCTTAAAACGATGACGAGGAAGACGGAAAAAAAAAGATCATTTTCGCCCGTGTAGACGGGGCCTTAGCAGCTATTGTGAGCCAAGAAATCCGTAAACGCTAATGGTCCTGTAGTGTGCTGATCACCTCCGCTCATTTGGATTGTGCAACGGCAGTGGGTGATTTATTAATACGTAGCAAGAAGCTAAGACTACCGTTTCAATGCACACATCATTTTGAACTCTTTATTAACAGAAAGTAGGAAGATTTTGTATCAAAATAGGCTTTTATAAAACGAAAAAAACACATTCTATGTAACAATTTATGCTCAGCAGCCGTGGGCACCCCCATATAGTCAAAATGGTACAGTCTTGTTTACATAACAACATTTTTGGACCATTCGACTATGAGGTTCATAGTCAAATCAGACCTCTCCGAATCAAATCGTCCAATCGTCGACTATTGGAGGTCAGCCCTACTATACATAGCATACTACTATTTTACATGACAGTAACATTTAACATTACTGAAAAGATTATAATTGATGTGACCTGTTGAGAAAGTTAATTAATTATTTTTTTATGTATTAACATACATTTAGTAACATGTAGTTACCTTTACATCTAAAGGTGTCTTGAGGGTGAACTCATGAATGTTGACCCATCTGTTGATGATCACTGTGTAATGTTCATCCAAACTGTACAAATAGTTCACTGCAACATAACAATATCAGCTGCCTTCATTTACCTGAGTCACCTTAGACATCATCACAACAGTTGCCCCCCTGAGAGATCTGGCAGGAGCTGCCACTGGAGCTGGTGGAGCTGTCAGAGTCAGGAAAACAAGAGGTTACAGAACCACAGCCACAGGAGACTGATTCAGCACAGGAACTGGAGACAGCTGCAGCTCAGCTCAGACAGGTTGCTGCAGAACAGGAACAGAGGACTGCTGCAAGGCAGAGCAGGAGGCCGGCAGCTGGAGGTCTGGACGGGGATCAGGAAAGACCGCCGGTCCGGCTCTGGAGCGAGTCTGCTGACCTGCAGACAAGGAAGCAGGAACAGGTGTCGACTGGGCCGCCGACTGAGGACCAGAAACTGGTGGACCTGCTGGTGGAGCTAGATAACAAGTCAGAATCAACAAAGTCAATGAATGAAGTTCATCCTCTGGGGACCAAGAATGTCTGTAGAAAATGTCCTGTCAGTCCATCCATCCATCCTTTGGTCCAGGTCCAATCCATGTGGACTAAAGTAGTGGAGCGACAGACATTAGCATCCACAGAGCAACACTGCTAGTGTGTCTAAAAAGACAATAAAAGAAGAGACAGTCATGTTGATATGAACATTAGAGAAACACATCATGGAGCTGAAACATGATCCTGCTTCATCATTTGGACTCGTTCACCTCAGCCGACACGTTCAACAGCACACAGGTTTTTGTATTACTCTTTATCACTGTGTCTCACTGTGGGGAACAAAACATATAACCACCCGATCTTTGGCTCTGGAACTAAACTGGTTGTAACAGGTAAGAATAAAGCTTCATTTTCCTTCAGTTGTTTTATTGAACAGGCTTCAGGCTTTACATGTTAGTTTGTTCATAATTAGTAGAGAATTCTTGCAGCCGTTCAGCTTTTGTTCCATAAAAAGGTTCATAACTCCTGAAAAGATGTTTAAATCTCACTGCACAGCTGAAGTTCTTCTTTATTTCTGCAGGAGATCAAACTGATTCATATAGAAAAAGTTTGATACTGACAATGTTACAAATATACAGTATTTGATCCTCTCAGTAATTCAGCACCATCTCTTGTTTCATCATATACGATGTCAAACATCATATAATATATGTCAGTAAATGTATTTGAAAAACATATAACTTTAAATGTGTTGTATAGGATAATTAATAATTCATTAATAAATGGTCAAATGTATTTTATATGATGATACATATTTCTTTTAGTGTGAAATATATTTATAGATGATGTCAAACACATACTGAATATGATGTTACAATAGATGTAAAATATGGATATTAATTTATATGTTTCTATATGTGATACAAGATTTTATATAATGACACACATATATGTGTTTGTGTGTTAACATACCTTTAATATAAATATAAAAGTAAAAAGTAAATGAAACAAACATGTTTAAATATATAAAAGCCAAAATATTTTGTAAACATATGATGGTAAATATTGTGTATTAATACTGCACATAGTGTTCTATAATTGAGACATTATTTATATTATACTACAGTAATTAGATTGTATATTAAATTTACTGTAATACATTTAAATGGTCAAATTGCAACATGACAATTGTGTTCTATATGACGGTACATTTTTCATTTAGTGTAAAATATATTTATACACAAAGACAAACGGATATTCACAAACTGAATATAATATACTAATTATACTGAAATATAAAAAAACATATTCAAAAATTACATATAGATATATATAGATATACAATTTAATTTTTACACAAAATGTATATAATATATTCATAAATATCAAATCATATTCATAAATAATTCACAATAATTTCAGAAATAAACAAATAATACTCAACTTAATTTCAAATATGTAAAAGTAAATGTATTTGCAGTGTGTGATAAAATATAGTGATTTCCATAGAGCAGATTATAATATACTGATTTATGTTGATGTTATATTGTCAAATTTACGTGAAATTCCTGTGAAAGATAAATAAAGTCTAAACTTTCTTCATGTTATATTACAAAGCAGTTCATTGAGAAAAAAGTTTGAGATTATTGAAGTACTGATTCATTTTTCTTCAGTGGCTGAACTAAAGAACACGCTGGTAAATCTGTAACATGTTACACATGTTTTATGTGAACGTAAATGTAGATAATTATTATTATCATTACTGTTATTATTATAAAACATTCCTATTTTATCACATTATAATAAATATTTTTTTGCTATGTGTTTTAACATACAGCTGAATTTTCCTGCAGGGACCAACAATGTTATAACTTCTTTTTTATTAAATTACATCTTTATTCACGTTAGACATATGAAAACATGTATTTGTATTGAATGTAAATATTAATGAAAAACATAAAATTATAGATGCATGTTTTTAAAACGGTTATGTGGTGAATATTCATGATATCTGGTGGATAATGTAAACATTAAAATGTCAGCGCGTATTAAACTTGAGGGTTAATATGTCCTTTATTATAATCTGTCTTTTATCATGATACAGATGAAGATTTTCCATTGTATGAAAATATGATGTTATATTATTATTAGTAAGAGTCATAATAATGATGAATGTGCACATTGAAGGAAAGAAGTGCTGAACACATAATGTTGTTTGTCCCCATATAACATATGATGACATGACATGATGAGTGTGTTTGATGTGCAGGTGAATCCAGTCTATGTGTTGAACTTTGTGCTGTATTGATGAGTAGTTTAGTGATCAGAGTCCATGTAGTTTCCAGGATCACACTGAATGCAGTGCAGTGCTGTAAGCTGCTGTTGACTGTGTCAATGTGTGTCTGTGCTGCTTGTTGCTGCTGTCAAACTTCAGATGAGCAGGTAGTGAAGCCCGTGGTGAGCGTGTACCCAGCAGCATCCAGAGCCCACCTGGAGGGGAGGAGCTCCCTGCTGTGTGTGGCCTCAGCCATGTTTCCTCCTCTGGTCCACTTCTCCTGGAAAAGACGAAAGGAGGATCAGGTGGAGTCGCTCCCTGCTGAGGGAGAGCAGCTGGAGCTCAGAGAGTCGGGACGCATTACCGCCATCTTGCTGGTTGATCAGGACGCTACCTTCACGTTTAAATACCGCTGCTCCGTCCAGCACGAGGGGGGCACAGTGGAGGCCCCAACAGAACAAGGTAAGGTAACTGTGTTCAGCAGTGATTCAGCTTCATGTGGAGACACTGTCAAAGAGAGCAGAGGAGCAGAGGACTGACATTTCTTTTGGACTCTTTTCTGTTTCAGAGGTTCCAGCAGCTCCAGCAGCCTCCTGTCCTCCAGAGAGAGAGCCAGCAGACCTGCCAGCTCTGCAGCAAGCTGACTGTAAGATCCTGATAAAGCACAGAGTCAAATCATGTTCAGGGCCCTAAAAAGCTTGTTGGGGCCCTGACTTGTTGTATTTAATAAGGGCGTTTGAGTTTTCATTCAAACTGTAGCTGACCCCTGTCTTCATGTAAAGATGGTTGTCCCGTCTGGAAAAGTCCAAATTCTATTGATGAAAATATGACGATGTTCTGATGAAATTAACAGTCTGTGTGTCTGTCTGTGTCTGTGTGTGTGTCAGTGTCCTTCCAGTCTCAGTGCAGGGTGAAGCTGCTCTGTGTGCTCTACACAGTGCTGATAGTGAAGAGTCTGGTGTACTGCTGTGGACTCTCTCTGCTGAGGATCCTCTGAAACAAGGGACCGTCCACCAACTGCTCACATGCTGACTGACTGTTTTCTGCTCGCCTTTTCTCACCATCAGATCTCATCAGTTCGTCTCATTGATCACTTTGATCAGCACTCACAAATGTCAATGTTCATGTTTTGTGGTTGGTTGTAAAATGTATCTTTTGATGCACAGGTTAGATTCAGTCATCCTACATATATAAATACATATATACACATATATATCTGCAGTGACTGAGTATAAATTCTGTGGTATAGTGTTATTTTCATCCTCTAGTTTATTTCCACTTTGAATTGTGACTTGTATAATAATAGAACATGAAGCTGAATCATTAGCTGTCTGCTAGATATTTGATTGTTTTAGTATTTTCTCTTCCTGTCTTTCTTTTTAATACTTTATGCAGAGTGTGGCAGCTTTGTTCAATTCTTTCAGTGTAACATTCTCAATAAAGTGAAAAATCACAGTGTGTGTTTTAGAAACAGTTTGTTTTTATGGATTTCAGTTTGTCTTCAGAGCAAATCATCAGAAACAGAATCAACTTCATGGACCATGTATGTTGACGCCTACAAGTCATTTGACTCTGGTTGTAATTAGCTCTCAATATACTTTCACACAGCAGCAAGAACAAATGTAGAGGAAGATGTGAATATTAGCATACAGCTAACAAGGACAACAAAGCTAAAGAAAGAGAAGCAAACAGAAACATAGAGCTATTATATACAAGTCAGTAGGTGTGGCTGTGCCACCAGGTTCAGTGCTGAGCCCCTTTTATAATTGTGTCAGTGTGGATGTCAAACTCTACGCTGATGACACTGCTGTTTACACACATGAACAAACAGCAGAGCGAGCTGCTTTCAAGCTACAACTGCTATAAAATGATCACACAGCAGCTTCATCAGTCGCCTTCCAAGTTGGTGTCAGGCTGCAGAAACTGTCAGTAAACTGTCACCTTTACAGAATCAATCAAACAGTATCAACAGATCTTTTATTTCAGCTTCTCAGCTCCCAGGTTTGTCTCCCAGGTGAATCAGACAGATGGAAGCTGAGACAGTGAGTACTGAGCGCTGTAACTGTTGTAACTGTCATTGTGTTGTTGATGTGAAAAAGTGCAGCTAACGGTGAGGAGGCTGCAGAGCAGAAACCCACACAGCCCGTCTGCTGCAGGAAAGGAAGTGCTGGTTGGCTCTCAACAGTTTTTTATGAGTCCTAATAACCACTGAGAACAGATTCATATCTGCTGCTGTACACACTCATCAACTCCTCTCCCTCTCTGGACTGGTTTGTCTTTTCTCTTGTTGTCTGGAAGCCTTTTTTCCACTGAGCCCTCCACCCACACAAAGTTGAACTGAGCCCAGAGACCAACAGTGACCCCCCACCTGGAGCTCACGTCCATGAATATAATGAAGTTCTACCTGCATTAGTATTTATTTTCCTTTAGCTCTATTCGTTCAGAATATCAGACAAACAGCTGCGTCTTTATTTAATGTTTTCTGTCAATGTTTTTTTCAGATGAAGCTCCAGTGAAAGTTCAGTGAAGCTCATCGCAGACCAACAAAAAAACAATATTTGTTTTGGTCTCCGTTCATAGTTCAGTGTTATTTTATTAGTTAAGATATATTTTTTTTCCATGTCAGGCTTTATGTTCCATCTCCTCACAGATTAAACCATCTTTGTTTCATTGTGTCCGTTTCATTCCTGCTCAGTCAGTCAGCATTCTTTGGGGGAAACTTTGGGCTGTTTTTTAGTTATTTGGTGGATTTTTCTTGCTGCTGTTCAGACGTCCCTCCATCACAAAATCTCCCTGTAGAGTCAAAGTGACAAAGACTTTGTGAGCAGACTCACTGATCACATATCATCTGCTGTCATAAACATGATCTTTACTTCATTCACTCGTCTCTCCTGATTGAAATCTGCTTTAAATGGAATAACAGCGTCAAACCAAAGCAGACAAATGTCAGTGTGTTCCTTTAAGAAGCTGAAGGAACAGTTATGATACATTTCATATTATCTGAAGGGATGTTTGTTCTGTTCTGTGTGTTCTAACTCTGAACACTTGGATGATTTTCACCATGAAACACTGTTGGAAGAATGACAACATGTTGCAGCTGTCTCAGCAGACAACACATGTGTGACATTACATGTGTCTTTACGCTGTTACATCGCTGTCACACCAATAAATCAGCTCTTCCACCACGGCTGTGTGACACATTTCAAACTAAAGCTGATCACATGCTGGATTTCTGTGTTTGCTGCTGGTGCTGACATTAAACATCACAGAGAAACACCATCACCCTTATGGAAGCGAATGTGTTCCATAATTCAAATTAAAATGCATTAACAGAAATGCATTTTCATTTTCAGAACATAGCTGCATTTTTTGACTCATAAATAAAATGAGTAATAATTAATCCAAATTGCATTTTCATTTTCTTCTTCAAGACTGCTCATTTTGTAACTTAATTAAAATGATCAAGAAAATTACATTTGAGATTTAATTTTCAAAAGATGCCCCAGCAAATAGTTACCAAAATTCAATTTGAAATATCAGATTTGAAAATTTAAATGCATTAACAGAAATGCTTTTTCACTTTAAGGTCATCGCTGCATTATGTGACTCATAAATAAAATGAGCAATAAATCATCCAGATTGCATTTTCATTTCTCTTCATGACTGCTCATTTTGTGCCAGGGCTAGAAAGTAAACTGCTTTTTCGTTTTCAAGCCCGCCCCTTGCAAAAAGTGTTCCAAAATTCAATTTGGATTTGCAATCCCAAGCGGCGCAGGAGAGTGACGTCAGTGGCCTCTGTTCTTCTTCAGCCCCAGTCTGACCGACCGTGCTAAGCATCTAACACGTTAGGGGGCGGCAGTGTGCATGTTCGACGCTGGAGCAAGAAGAGATAAGAAGACAGTGAGAAGGCTGTGTTGTTGTTAGCATAGACTGTGGTACATGTTGTCAGAAACAGCGGGGAAATCACCACCATGTCCAGTTCTGTACTGCGGTCAGGACAGCCATGGTTCGCGTTTGCTTGGTCAAATCAGCCGCACATTTTTTTCCAGTGCGCAACTGCTCTAACATTTACGGTGATCGTAACGAAGCCGCTCTGAAGAGCTGCTGGTAGTGAGTGATGGGTCCGCTGCAGCCTCACAGTCAGAACCGTGAAACACACACGATGATTTATTGCTCATTTTATTTATGAGTCACATAATGCAGCGATGACCTTAAAATGAAAAAGCATTTCTGTTAATGCATTTAAATTTTCAAATTTGATATTTCAAATTGAATTTTGGTAACTATTTGCTGGGGCATCTTTTGAAAATTAAATCTCAAATGTAATTTTCTTGATCATTTTAATTAAGTTACAAAATGAGCAGTCTTGAAGAAGAAAATGAAAATGCAATTTGGATTAATTATTACTCATTTTATTTATGAGTCAAAAAATGCAGCTATACTCTGAAAATGAAAATGCATTTCTGTTAATGCATTTTAATTTGAATTATGGAACACATTCGCTTCCATACACCCTGTGGTCAGTCACGGGAAGTGCAGGGACATCCACGTGATGCTGATGACGGTCGCCATGACGACACGATGACGCTCCGCCCTCTTATTTTACTGGCGACAAACCCACAGTGACATCTAGTGGATAACAAACACACAGCAGTAAATGAGGAGTATTACTGGCATTATTGTTGGTTCTACTTCTAAAAATACTTCAAATACTTTTTCTACTGCAACTACATTATGAACTATATTATTACTATATTATTCTGCTGCTGCCTGTTACAGTAGATGGTGTCATATTACTCTGACATGTACTATACTAACTATAACTATAGAAGTCTAACTAATCACAGCACTGTGTCACTTCACTTGAGACAGTACTGCAGTATTAGTTGAAGTACATCTCTGCTGGTGGGTACTGTGTGTATTTGTACTGGAAAAGCTTTGATGTGTCATAGAAATGAAATGATTCAGTGAAATGACAGAAATGTAAGGGGACGTTTAAGGCTTTAAATCACAGTCTAGGAGTTTTGTGGATTTGTCCTTTTGTCTTTTCATCACAGCTGTTCAACAACAGATAACAGTCTGTGCTACTAAATTCACCACCAACCTGAATGTGTTGCTGCTCACATGAATGTGGGTTTCTATTTCTACCACACGGCAGCTTCAGCCGAGCCGTCGATCGGCAGCGGCGGCCTTATCTGTGAGCCGCAGGGGCTGATGGGAGCTCTGAGGACCTGTTAGAAACCACGTGGCCCTCGTCTGATCTGGCAGCTCGTCCTGGTTTGGCCTCAGCTGCGTCAGAGCGCCACTTCTCCCCAGGTTCACCAGAGGAAACACCACTGCACAAAATGCTTTTCCTCCCAGCTGCTGCTCTGTGCTGTCTGTGTTCAGGTGAGTGTTTCCAGCCAATCAGGAGCCAACAAAGTCCACCTGGAACAAACACTGTCACACTGACCTTCATCTATCTGTCTGCTTCTCTACAGCGCTGGTTGCCATGGCAGCACAGCTGATTCAGGACGATTTAACATTGACCAGGAGAGTTGATGGAGACGTCTCCTTCAGCTGTCGAGGAACTGACCAGTGTGACCAAGACTATGTATACTGGTACCAGAAGAAAGAAACAGAAACATTTACAAGGGTTGTTCGTATGAACAAGAAAACTTGTAACATAGCTACCAGGTACGATCATCCTCAGAAAAATGATTTCTCAGCTGTGAATAATCAGAACGGCTGTGAGTTGAAGATCCAGACAGTTAAACTCCTTCATTCAGCCACCTACTACTGCTCCTGTGAGAAGGTTGATCCCCACAGTGAGAAATGATCCGAGCAGCCTGAACAAAAACCAACAGATGAACAGACGTCAAACAGTGTTTGTGACAGGAAGAGAGCAGTAAACCACAGCCCAGGTTCACATGTTTCACCTCCATCTCAGCCACAGTCACAAACACACTGAACTGAGGGATTTATTTCATATTCTATTTATTTATATGTTGATCAGATATTCCAGCAGGTTTATTGTTGTTTCACACAGAGAGGAAAAAGGAGACAAACACAAACACAATGAGAAAATAAAGAGGAAAATAATTCAATTACAAACTCAAACATAATCCAGATGAATCAGTAAAACAACAAACATACTTCAGAATATTTCAATAAAATGATATCAAACATAATGAAATATTTACAGCCCAACGTCCTGCTGCTGAATAAAGTCCATCCGTCCCTCACAACACTAATGTGCTCTGAATGAAAACACTTCCAGCAGCACTTGTTGTTTAACACCTTTCAGCACATTTCACCATCATTTCACTGTAGGACATTTTAAAAGGCAAATCTTGGACACATGTCAGCTCAGGACTTTGTCCTTCAGGCAGCGGCTCATCCTTTTAACATTTAAAACTGCACAAATCAAGATTTTATATAAACAGAGGCTGAAATGACTCTGTGTCATCGAGGGCCGACTGGTCACTGGGAGGACCAGGAGGTTTCCAGTGGCTGTTACACAAACTGATGCAGTCAACAAACACACAGACAAACACACAAAACCACAAACATTTACATTTAGCACACGCTTTTTTCCAAAGTGACTTACAATAAGTGCATTTGTGGGAGTCCTGCTATGCAGGGTTTATGTCTGAACAAATGAGTCATGAGTCTTTTGCAGAAGACAGAGAGTGATTCTGCTGTCCTGACATTGGTCAGGAGCTCGTTCCACCACTGAGGCGCCAGAACAGAGAAGAATCGCTACTTCACTGAGCGGGCTTTGTTTGCTCTCAGCGATGGCGGAACCAGCTGGCCAGCTGATGTTTCTGGAGCGAAGTGCCCCCGTGGGAAGTGTGGTCTGACCAGGGTTTGGAGGTAGACAGGTGCAGTTCTGTTGACGGCTTTGAAGTCCAGCACCATCGTCTTGAATCTGATGCAAGCCCCAACCAGAAGCTAGTGAAGGTCACAGAGGAGGGGGGTCACATGGGAAAATTTGGGTCACTTCACTTGAGACAGTACTGCAGTATTAGTTGAAGTACATCTCTGCTGGTGGGTACTGTGTGTATTTGTACTGCTTGCCTTGTAAGTTGGAGTTGAATTGCTCTTCTATAGTTTCTATTTTGATTTGTCTTCTTATTGGACACTTTTGACAGACAGAGACAAATGATGTGGTCCTGCTGATAGTTTCATCACATCAGAAAACACTTCTATGTGTCGTTTTAAAGCTCACTTACAAACCACACATTGTCTCTTTTCATTCGGACCACTTTTTGGACCCGACCTCTGCCTGAATACCACCTGTTTCACATCCCAGGAGGGTTTTACAGGCAGAAGCACAGCTGTGGTGGCTTCACTAGTGTCTCCCATTGTGGCTGACCTCTACATGGAGGAAGTAGAGAGCAGAGCCCTGAGCTCCTTCCAGGGAACAGAACCAGAACCACTGCTTCACATATGAGGAGCACAGCTGGATTTCAACTCTTCTGAAGCCTCCGCTGGCTTCGTCTTTACAAACTGACCCTCTGAACTTTATCTGACGTTCTGCTGGAGATCCCAAAGTTTACAACAATACCAAATGTGTCAGACTGGATTTTGGGGAAATGTGTGTAAAATGATGCAGCAGACATGTTGAAATGTTCCATTTGATGGAGTCTTGGCTTTGAATCTTTCCCTCAGTGAAACATCCTGTAGCTTTAATGAAGAGACTGAACAACAGGAGACACAATAAAGATGTGACACTGTGTGTGGAAAAGGTTTGATGTGTCATAGAAATGAAACGATTCAGTGAAATGACAGAAATGTAAGGGGACGTTTAAGGCTTCAAATCACAGTCCAGGAGTTTTGTGGATTTGTCCTTTTGTCTTTTCATCACAGCTGTTCAACAACAGATAACAGTCTGTGCTACTAAATTCACCACCAACCTGAATGTGTTGCTGCTCACATGAATGTGGGTTTCTATTTCTATCACACGGCAGCTTCAGCCGAGCCGTCGATCGGCAGCGGCGGCCTTATCTGTGAGCCGCAGGGGCTGATGGGAGCTCTGAGGACCTGTTAGAAACCACGTGGCCCTCGTCTGATCTGGCAGCTGGTCCTGGTTTGGCCTCAGCTGCGTCAGAGCGCCACTTCTCCCCAGGTTCACCAGAGGAAACACCACTGCACAAAATGCTTTTCCTCCCAGCTGCTGCTCTGTGCTGTCTGTGTTCAGGTGAGTGTTTCCAGCCAATCAGGAGCCAACAAAGTCCACCTGGAACAAACACTGTCACACTGTCCTTCATCTATCTGTCTGCTTCTCTACAGCGCTGGTTGCCATGGCAGCACAGCTGACTCAGGACGATTTAACATTGACCAGGAGAGTTGATGGAGACGTCTCCTTCAGCTGTCGAGGAACTGAACAGTGTTCCAGTGGTTCTCCTTTACTCTGGATCCAAAAGAAAGACACAGAAACATTCACAGCTATTCTGGTTATGGACAAAAGTAGTTGTAACATAGAGCACAGGTTCAATCATACTCAGATAAATGATTTCTCAGCTGTGAATAATCAGAACGGCTGTGAGTTGAAGATCCAGACAGTTAAACTCCTTCATTCAGCCACCTACTACTGCTCCTGTGTGAAGAAAGCTCTCCACAGTGAGAAATGATCCGAGCAGCCTGAACAAAAACCAACAGATGAACAGACGTCAAACAGTGTTTGTGACAGGAAGAGAGCAGTAAACCACAGCCCAGGTTCACATGTTTCACCTCCATCTCAGCCACAGTCACAAACACACTGAACTGAGGGATTTATTTCATATTCTATTTAAGCAATATTACCCGAGAGGGTGTGCTTTAACCAGTGTTGGGAATAACGGCGTTAGAATAAACAGCGTTACTAACGGCGTTGCTTTTTTTCAGTAACGGGTAATCCAACTTATTACTATTTCCATCGTTACAGCGCCGTTACTGTTACCGACTATTAAATGTGGCGCGTTACAAACTGAAGCTGCTCATTGAAGCTTTTGTCATCTGACTCGGCTCTCAGCCACCGGAGCTGCAAAGGGAGGAAGGAGGGGCGAGACGACCGCATAAGTGATAATGATTGGCTCGCTAACGTTGAGTGAGAGTTCTTAAGCCAATCAGGGGCAATGTTCAGTTTACACCAGGGATGGACATTAACGTTTTTGTCCACCTGCCACTGTGGCTGGTAAATTCTAAAATCTACCAGCCACTTTTATATTTAAGCATTGATGTGTACAGTACAATGCCTAGAAACATATTTTTCTTGTACATGGCATGCACATAGTACTTCCCAAAGTACAGAGTTGATTATTCAGTAATTATGTGATACCAATGAATGATTACAGGGGTGAAAGTATCCAAGGGTCGTCTACTGAGCCGTGAAATAATAAGAAATGAAGTCTGAATAGACAAAGTGGTTCAAAATGAAGGTTAGATGGTTAGAAATCTATATCAGTATTTCCCTGCAACTTACAGGAATTTAAAAATTTCAACTTATGTTCAACTGCACTGGACCCACACAAAGGAAGTGGAAGTTGCATCATTAGGTGGTTAAAAGGTTAGTAATATATAGCAATATCTACTTGCAACTATAGAATTTACTGTACTTCATTATTCCCCATGTTCAACTGTAACGCCACATTTTAATTTACTTCCATTCTTGTAAACTTGCAACAATTCGTAGCAGTGAAGAGTTCAAGTGAAGGCTTGTAGCAGAACGGCCAAGACGGTCTTTTTCGCCGTTTTCAAATATGTGCAATAACTTTGTCTGTATTTCAATTTAGAATAGTTTTTTATGTAAATTACACAAAAGACAAAGACAATATGATATGTTTAACTATTTTGGCCATAAGCGGTCATATTGACCGCACATCATTTCGCGGGGTTTAGTTAGTTAATTATTACATAGTTGTATGATAGCACCTGGTTGGCACCATGGGCCAACAAAACTGGAGTTCCCCCTCCGTGAAACAGCGAGTGGAGCTGTTCGGTGCTGAAGTGATGCGACTCTGACTGTGTATCAGGGAAAGCCGAGGAAGGATGTCTGCATCCTGAGCACCTGCACACAGGTGTGGGCAGCTTCAGCGTGGAGAAGGCAAAACCAGAGTCTGTGATTTACTACAACAACACCAAGTACGGCGAGGGTGTACTCTATCAAAGGCGGTACGGGAAGATGGTCAGTGTCTTCTATAACATCCTCGACCTGGCTGGGATCAATGCTGCATCTTATTCAAGTAGCACCAGCAGCAGGAGAGCCCGGAGGAAAGTCCTGCAGCAGCTGCAGAGGAGCTGAGGGCGGAATACATGGAGGGGAAAGCGGCCGCGGCAGACGGCACAAGGTGGCAGCAGCGGAACCAACCACAACCGCAGCAGACACGGACACGGAGGCAGTGCCAGTTCGAGATAGCTGCAAACCAGCTCCGGCGCCAGGGGGTCAATTAGGGGGCCAATGCCCCCTCACCCGTGCCTCCTTGCCCCCCCATTGGTTGTCAGAGGGGTAAGGATTTTTTTTCCTGCTGAAATTTTTTGGGAGGAGTCATAATTTGTTTTGTGTGTCACATTGTATGAATTCATATTCAGTTAACTGAAATCAATAAAATTTAAAATACAAAAGAAATATTTTAATATACGTCTCGGCTTGTGTCAAGTGACGTGTGCGTGCTGCTGCAAGTGACGCGCCGACGTCTGTTTACGTTAGAAAACGGATATCATGAAAAAACGAATATCACAAACAATGGATATAGGGAAATTCTTCCGACCACCGCCACCACAAACTAAAACTAAAACTGCACGAGCGACAGCTGAGCAGGAGAACCGTATCCCTGTGGCGGAGAAGGAGCTGGAGGAGCCAACAGCTAGTGAGCAACCGCAGCTAGCTAGCGGTAGCAACACAGAGGCACAAGTCCCCCCAGCGGAGCCGGAGCATGCCCATTCTAGCCCAATGCCAACTGCAGCGGGCTCTCCCAAACACGAGGCCATGGTCACAGTGGTCCTCCGGATGATTTAGGGGAGGACAAGCCCGCTCAGATCATTTTGAAGAAGTTTCCCTCTCGCCTTTTCAATGGTCAGAAACGCTCATTTGTTGCCCTGTACATGAAGTCAGTGATTCATGGTTTACCATTAAAGTTGATGGCACCATGGCATCGTGATCCGCTTTGTAGCAAAAGACTTGGAAGTTAGGGAGCGTTTACTAACTATTGCTCCTGCAGATGTGGGAGATTCCAAAACTCTTGCACTATATGCACTACACTATAATCTTAGAGCTGCGCAGAGTTGGTTTAAGTAGATCTAAAATTCTGAGTCAGGTGTATGACGGAGCATCTGTCATGTCGGGGAAGCATGGTGGGGTTCAGAAGATCCTGCAGGACAGGCTCGCCAGAGAGATACCCTACGTCCATTGTTTCAGTCATCAGCTCCACCTAGTGGTAATAAATGCAATGTCGAGTGAGGGAGCAATAGAGGACTTTTTTGGAGTTTGTGGGTCTCTCTACAAATTCAAGAAACCCACTGTTGCAGTCCACTATAAAGGAGACACACTAAAACGTCTGCTCGAATAGCACTGGACTGGCCATCTAGCTACTGTCACAGTTGTGCTCAAGTCATTTGATGACATTTTCTCTCTGTTGTCAGAGATTGACAGCAATCGTGCCTTTGGAACTGACCTACGAATTGAGTCAGCAGGTCTGATTTGGGCTGTTTCAGAGCCAAGCTTTGAATTCATCGGACGCGTTGTGCAGAAGATCTTGCAGCTGCTTGATGCCCCCAACAAAATGCTTCAGTCAGAACAAATGGATTTGCTCTCTGGGATGCGGTTAGTGAAAAGTGCATCTGAATGTGTTGCACAGCTGCGCTCAGAAAGTGAGTTTAACAACATCATGGGACAGTGTAAAGAGACAGAAAGACCACAAAAGAGGAAGAGGACAGTTAACAAAAGTCTCCAAGGATATGTCGTTGGAGAGACTGTTGGCCAGCAGCAGGGTGATACTGACGAGGGTGACACTGAACTGCGGAGATCATTCTACAGCCCCCTGGACGGAAGAAATAAGCAAGCGTTTCAGTGAACGCAACAGTGAACTAATGACCGCACTTCAATCTCTGGACCCAAACAGTGAAACTTTCCTTGATGTCAAACATGTAAAGCCCATTCAGACTTTATCAAGCACTGAAATCATTGAAGCAGAGTTTGTGGTTGCTTGCCACTTCCTCAAAACAAACATGACCGGCGGCGATGAAACCTGAACAATATCACGGATTATCAAGACATTCCACAGAGCACTGGAGGCTGTGCCAAGGTTGATGACGGCCTTTAAACATGCTCTGACGTTTGAAGCATCAACAGCCATGTGTGAGAATTCTTTTCCTATTTTAAAAAGTGTTCTCACAGACAATAGACTCAGCAACGCTGCACCAACGAAAAGCACATTTAGTGCAGCTGGCCTTTGAAAGAGACGTAACTAAAAGATTTGCTACTGAATGGAAGGAAGCAGTAATGAAGAGGTTCAACTCTGGGAGACGCCGACTGCAGCTCCACTAAGTGGTGAGTAGATATTTATTTAAAGGGGGTGTGATATTGTGATTGCTCTTGGTTGTACAACTGGTGTTCATGTGCATATGAAGTGAAATTTGTGCTTGTCCCGGTGATAATAGACCATATAGAAGTACAGTATGTATGCATATATGTATGTGCCTCAGTATGTGACTCAGTCTCCTTCAGAGCCTCACTGGCTAAATATCGAGGAGAGCAGGTGACGGTCCGCCATGCAGAGAGACATTTTCTAAATACATATGTAGATGCATGTAGAGGATTACTGCAACGCCTTATATACAGGCCTTCCACGTGAGAGCACTAAAAGTCTTCAGATGGTTCAGAATGCTGCAGCCAGAGTCTGAACACGTACGAGAAAATTTGATCATATTACACCAATCTTAGCGTCTCTGCACTGGCTCCCAGTGCATCTAAGATCAGACTTTAAGGTGCTGATGACATACAAAGCTGTACACGGCCCCGTCGTACATGTCAGATCTAATTAAACCATATACTCCAACTCGGGCATTACGCTCTCAAAATTCAGGGCTCCTGATGGTTCCCAGGATCAAGAAGAGGTCAGCTGGCTGCAGGGCTTTTTCCTGTCGGGCTCCTTTCCTCTGGAATAACCTCCCAGCTGACATCAGACAATCTGGCTCTGTTGACGCCTTTAAATCTAAACTCAAAACTCACTTCTTTGACGTAGCCTTTAATTAGCCCTTGATACCAAAGTAAGCTTCTTCAGTGGGTCGGTGTCAGTCTCAATGAGTTCCTATAGTATTAGATTACATTGTGCTGCCGACGAGAAACAATCTGTCTTTTCTGATCAATATTGCATTTCTCTAACCTTCGTTTTTGTTTTCTGTTCCCACAAGCTGTGTCACTCTCTACACTCTCTATAGCTTCCTCCTCCTCCTCCTCCTCCTCTTCCTTTTCTCTCTCCTCCTTCTCCTTTCCCTTCCTCCCCTCTTTCAGTCAGGCTCCCTTCTGATGGACCACGGCCTCCTGGGACCATCTACTTTTTCCGGGCTCCTGCTGCCTTGAAATACTGACTGATCTGGATCGTCACACCCCGGGCTCTGCTGGATCCCTGCTCCTCTGCACCAACACCTCCTCATATCTATATTTCTGTAAATCTTGATGCCTCTCTCTCACTATTACTAATGATCTTGTGTGTCCTGCCCTCTTCCAGGTCACCATGGTGGACAGGAGGTCGTCTGGCTTGGGCTCCACTTGGTGATGCCTCGTCCTGCTCGGTCGTCTCCTGGATCCACTCACTCTACATATAACTTGTATCAGACTTTCTGTTGATGTAACTTGTAAACTGTGATTTGTTGTTCCTTTCTGTACACACGACATCTATTGCATGTCTGTCCGTCCTGGAAGAGGGATCCCTCCTCTGTGGCTCTTCCTCAGGTTTCTTCCATTGGTTTTTTTACCCTGTTAAAAGGGTTTTTTTTCCATCAACATGTGAAGTTTTTCCTCACTCGAATCGAGGGTCTAAGGACAGAGGATGTTGTTCACTGTACAGATTGTAAAGCCCATTGAGGCAATGTGATTGTGATTTTGGGCTATATAAACAAAATTGATTTGAAAATAAATTGACTTGATTTGATTTGATGCCGAGTACGCTAAAATGACTGCCGAGCTCAAAAGGGGGAAGAATTAAAAGTAACGCAACAGTTGCTTCTCCTGGTAACTAGTTACTTTTATAGTGGAGTAATTCCGTTACTAACTCAGTTACTTTTTGGGACAAGTAACTGGTAACTATAGCTAATTACTTTTTAAAAGTAACGTGCCCAACACTGGCTTTAACGTCATTTGAGCACGACAGTGATGCGGTCCGCAAGCAGCACTGAAGTGCTCAAATGACGTTAAATCACCCCTGAGGGTAATATTGCAATTTTACAACTAATACCAACAAAAATAAAATGTATAATCAAAATATATCCATGTTGATGGACAATTGCTCTCAAATATCAAAGGTTTCTGCGAGTGTGCGTCGCGTTTCCATGGAAACACATGGGGTCTGACTAATAACTGAAACAAAATCAGTCACGTCAGTAAACTTATATGTGTAATGGAACGTAGTTTACCACTCCAGCAAATAATCCAAACCTTAGTAACGACCTAGCAACAGAAAGGATTTTCTAGTCCCAGATGATGAACTCTGAGCTGACGTTAATGTTTTATCGAATTTCCCGAACTAAATCAATACTGCACAGATAAACAGAAAATGCTTGATTTTTGATTTTTTTTCTTTTATATTTTTTATAAAACGTTTTTACCACGGTCACAATAGTGTCTCTCACACCGAAGGGAAAATAAATAATAGCCGGGGCGTTTATTTGTTTCAATCACTTAATAGACCAGGCGTTTAATTCCTTCCTCTCAAAAATTCGGGATGAAAATGTTGCAAACTTCTCCAGCTTCTCGATGAATTCTCTGACATCCTTCTTGTCTTCTGCAAGTGAAGTTGTTGCGGCAGAGGAAATGATTCAGCCGACCAGCACTCGCGGCAAACTCCTCATCTCGACTATTGACATCAATAAACTGAAAACTGTTCCATTGTCGATTACAACCATTGGTCGCCGTATTGACGAGATGGCATCAGATGTGAGGGTGCAACTGATAGAGAAGCTGAGATTGGCAGATGCATTTGCATTACAGCTGGATGAATCAACAGATGTGTCAAAGGACGCGCAGCTTCTGGCGTTTGTGCCATTTGTGGATCAAAATGAAATGCAGGAGGAATTTTTGTTTTGTAAGCGCCTTCCTGAATGCACAACAAGTGCTGGAATCTTCAAAATGATTGACGCTTTCTTCAGAGAAAATGACATTTCATGGGCAAAATGTACTGCACTGTGCACCGACGGCGTAAGAGCCATGGCTGGATTAAAAAGTGGCCAAATCATGCTTGTCAGGGATGTGGCTTCAGAGGTGATTTGGACGCACTGCATGTTGCACAGAGAGTCACTTGTTGCCAAGGACATGAGCGCTGAACTGTCTGATGTCATGGACTCGGTCGTGAAAGTTGTGAATATAGTCAAGAAGAGAGCTTTGCAAACACGACTCTTCTCTAATCTCTGTGCTGCTGAAGGAGAAGAGCACACTGGGCTGCTGTACCATTCTGAGGTGCACTAGCTTTCACGCAGAACAATGTTGGCACGTGTGTTAGAATTATGCACGTCTATTCAGGAGTTTTTACTTCTCCAAACTGCACAGAGCTGGCTGCACTTTTCAGCAACAATGTCTGGATCATCAAACGTGCATATCTTGCTGACATTTTCGCTGAGTTGAACAAACTTAACAGTTCTATGCAAGAAAAAACATGCAACACACATGCTTTTCAGCTGTATGACAGGATAGAAGGCTTCGTCAAAAAGATCAGAAAATGGAAGGAGTGTGTCGGGGAGGGAATATTTTCCATGTTTCCATCAGTGGATGAGCTGGGAGATTCTGCTGTGCTCCCGCTTCCCATAACACACGCAATTCTTGCGCACTTGGAGGCGCTCCATGGTCAATTTAGGAACTACTTTTCTGAGGCCGACTCCTGGCGCAGGCACAAGACATGGATACAGTTTCCATTCAGAGACAACGCAGCAGACGGCGCGTGCCTGACGGTGACAGAGGAGGATCAGCTCATTGAACTGTCCACTGACAGCACGTTCAGAAACATATATGAAACTAAACCACTCACCCAGTTCTGGATATCTTGCCAGAAAGACTTTCCACAACTGGCAGCAAAAGCAGTGATGAGCCTGTTGCCCTTTGCTACAACATATCTTTGTGAAAGTGGATTTACCTCACTCACCTACCTGAAAAACAAATACAGGTCAAGACTGCAGCCTGAGGCTGATATGACTCTCTGCCTGACAACCTCCATACGTCCAAGGTTAGACAAGTTGTGTGCTACTCATCAGGGTCAGACAGCTCACTGGTGTGGGAGTATGAGGATTGACTGCCAATACTACAGGTATGTTTTAAATTAAAACATGAATCTGTCAATTATATTAATAGTTCAGTATTGTATTCAAGATAACAGATATGTTTATGCATGCCAGTGGCACTAACAGGCATCACTTATTTTCATTTCCACATTTATATTTTAAAAATGTCCATTTGAATAACTTTTATGCATGATTACATGCAATTGACAGACATTGTTAATCTTGGCAGGTATCAGTTTATTATGTTATGTTTATGAATGGCCACTATAGGACCAGTTTAACATAAAACACAATTTTATACAATATATATATATATAAGTAGGGGTCCCCGCTCCATCTCTCCATCAGTTTGGGGGTCCTTGGCCTGGAAAACGTTGAAGACCCCTGATCTAAGATGTAATTACCTTTACATCTAACGATGAATGGTGACTGTTCTGGACAGAGATCTTAGATTCCCCCAAGGTCCTGATGTGGACAGAGCTTTCTCCAGATCCAGGTCCCGGGTCATCAGGAGCTGTTGGGTTCAGCTGTGCTGTTCTCCCTCAGCTGGCTGCAGTCCATCAGCTGGGAGACGATATAAGAGGGCTGCAGTTCTCCTGCTCAGCTGGTTGTGTGTCTTCAGGGAGTCGACACCATCAGTCGGCTTTCTGAGTTTCTGTCTGAGAGAAAATCTGAGTCGAGTGTGTTTGAGATTTCTGTCTGTTGTTCCAGTTTCCATACATTTCGTTTCCCCTGTTCAGTGACTCTCACTCTGGTTTTTGGGTCCAATCCTTTTGTGTGTCTCTCATTTTGATAGAATCAGTGGGCGGCTGTGTGTTTTTTAAACACAGAGGGACCAGTTGTCTTTGACCCGTCAGTGCTTTGTTAGTGTCCCAACCTGCGACCCGGGTCCTTCAGGTTCTGTTTTCTGGGGAAAAGTAAA